>JAOWBW010001100.1:441875-671593 GCA_026119855.1 Campanula takesimana
CCTTGACGATCCATATGTCCAAACCGTTTTATGAATATGAGCTTCAAAAGCCAATCTATCCGCACCCCATTTGCTTGACGAAGAACATGACGTAACTCATACCCTCCAATCAAACTTTCACATTCCCGCAATTCATACGTGTATTGCCACGGACAATTATTTCGCCCTTTTAAAATATTTCACAGCTACTAAGGAATCTGAGTTTACCTGAACAGAAAGTAAACCCCCAAGAATGACATAAGCGCAGGCCATCACGTAAAGCAAAGATCTCCGCCTTCATGTGGTTCCATCTCCGTAGTAGTGTGAAAAGGCACAAACAAAGCCCCCATACCATCCCTTATAATACCACCACCCGTGCACTGGCCGTTTATCGCGAAACCATCCGTATTCAAAGTAAAAACATGAGAGCGCGAAGGCTCCCATCTCAACAGCCTCTGCCGCCTAAACTTATGCTCTGCCACTTGAGGCCTAAGCTCTCCAACAAGTCACGGTCTTCCCACTAGGAGCCCCTTTCGGGACTAGGAATGAGCACATCTCAATAAGAGAATTTTAACCCCATCCACAATTTTGGCACTATTCATAACAGTTCCTTCGAAAATCGATTTAAACCTTGCTTTCCAAATCTCCCAACAAGTAAAAAGCATAATACCCATACGAACTAAACCAACCTGTCGGCGCTTTGACTGTCCACCACACCAAACAGTCCACAAATGATGTAAATCAATATAATTATGAGTCAAAGGGAAAAGACTAACCCAATGCCTCCAAACAGACTGCGCAATCGCCGACTGTAGAAGTAAATGATTAAGAGTCTCCTATGACCACCTCCAGGACAGCACACACATCGAGATGGGATATTGAAGCCCCGAGACTCCAATTTTGCATCCACCGGAAGACCATGTGCATAGCCCTCCACCAGAAACCACTGACCTTTGTAGGGATGTTGGGATGCCAAACCTTAGCACCCCATTCCACCAAAGGGTGCGGACCCGAAATAAATCCCACCATGCAGCTGTCTCAAAAGTTCCCATTTTGTAAGAGTGAAGACCGGACGATCCTCACTATGCTCATCAATATGCACCCTACGAACATTTCCATGTAGATCCTGCGGGATAAACTGAAGCATGTCCTCCAAAACCTGAATACCATCTCTCACTGTCAAAAGTTGATCTTCAGGAAGCGGGACCTCCAAGTCGAACCCCACACCAATTATCAGTCCAAAATCTGATATCTCCCCTGCCAACAACCCAACGACTGCAATCATCCAATGATGTAAATATGACGATGCAGCTTTGTTGGGTATGCCCACATATATCTCAGTTTTAATGTAATAGGATTTATTAGATTTGATTGATCCATCACCTAAGTTTTATTTCATGGACTTTAGACCCTCATGTAAGAAGTATTTATACTCATTTTTTTAGGTTGTCCATTGTTATAGAATATGGCTTAGAAATAGGGCAAGAAGATCAAGACTCAAAGAAAAATCACTCAGTGAGTTTGAGCCGTGCATATGCGCCCTCGCGCTATGCGCCATGCGCCTTTCTTCATTCGCGCCATGCGCCTCTCAGAAACGCGCACACAAGGATTTCTTCCTAGCTATGTTACGCGCCTCTACGCCCCTTGATTTAAGCGCACACTTACTGTGCGCCTCTTGGCTCAATGCGCCTCTTGGCTCAAACGCGCCTCAAAGTGTTTATTCAACAGTGATTTATTGAAGACTCAAAAACTTGAAGAGAATTCAAATTACGCCAATGATCCAACGGTGGTTAAAAGATACATATGCGCCTAATCTATTGACACGTGTCCTCAACGGTCATATTTATGTTGAGTGTCAAAATGGCCATAATATATGCATACTCCAATCAACGAGCGACAGCTCATCTTATCCACAAGGATTTCCAACGGCTAGTTTTTTGAAGTTCACTATAAATACCTATAACTTCAACATTTTGAAGTTGCTGAGTTTTGCTAAGAATTCCAAGAATTTCTCTCTCAAAGCATTTGTTGAAGATTTGAAGATTGCCTTCGTTTTTCCAGATTTCCTCAAGAACATCTTCATACCTTCATCCTTAGCCCAGATCTTCAAGCTATAACACTTTAGTTTCATTGTGCTCTAAATCATAAAGATCTAAAGAGCCTTGATACTAAAATCACACACGCACCTCTTTAAGTTTGATCATTTAGATCCATCTTTTAGAGATACACCGGTTATTGTTTTGGATTTGTTCATTCTTAGAATATTAGATCTTGAGTTAGTGTAGAAGCTCAAAAGTTGTAATTTGTAACACTCTCTCATTATATAAGATCTCCATTAGAAATCCAGACTAACCATCTTGGTAGAGGACGTAGATCTTTCATTGATCGAACCTCTCCAAATAGCTTGTGTTATTATCTTGTTATTTCTTTCAAGTTATTATTTTCACTCACTATTTGCTTGTTTACTCATTGTAGATTGATTGAACTGAATTGTGTTGTGTTGATATATCATTTGCCTTAGTTCCCTATTTCAATCACTTTGAGCCAAAATACGTAGAGTGTGTGTGCGCCCCTTTATCACACTTTGCGCCTATTTTCATTACTAAATTCCGCTGTGCATTTCACTCACTCACTTAGGCGCATTTCATAACGCTTACTTGATAAAGTGCGCATTTGCAATTGAGTTTTTCAAGGGTACGAAAAGAATTTTAAAACAGCTATTCACCCTCCCCTCTAGCTATTTTTCATACCCTTGTTGCCCTTTTGGGACCAACAAGTGGTATCAGAGCAAACACCTTTATAAAACATTTTTCGTTTTTCAAGCTTAACAGCTTGGTGCTGATTCTAAATGGCAAACTCAAAACCTATGGCAACTGCAAACTACACTCACGTTCCGGTCTTTGATGAAGATCATTTTGACGTGTGGAAATTCAGCATATTGACTCATCTCAACTCAATCGATGAAAGGCTCCATGACACCGTCGTTTATGGACCTTATATTCCGATGAAGGCGAATCCAAATCCACGCACCAACGCTGCTCAACCTACAGTTCTAAAACCAAGGGAAGAATGGACCGAGGAAGAAATTAGAAGAGTTGCAAATGATGGCAAAGCAAGAAACATTCTCTTGAGCACTCTAAGCACGGCTATGAAACAACAAGTCATGCATTGTGCTACTGCAAATGAGTTATGAGATGCTATTGAAGAGCATATTGAAGGAGACACCGTCTGCAAGGAGAACAAGAAATACGAAGTACAAAAGAGATTCAACAATTTATCTCAACTCCCCGGTGAAAACTTGAGGCAAACTTATGAACGCTACTGTGAAATTATCAATCTATGTATTTCACTTGGCATGAAGTTTACCAACAAAGATTTGAATGTAAATTTTCTACAAGCTTTTGGATCAAGATACCTACATAAATATAGCGCTCTTGAAGACGCTGGAACTTTAGATGTTTGGACTTTAAGGAACCTATATGCAAATCTCAAAGTTTACGAACTCAAACTCCAACGAATCAGCGAAACTGAAGGAAAGTCAAAATCTATGGCTATGATGGCGCACAGAGAAGCTGCGCCTACACCTGCGCCTACTCCTGCGCCTGTACAAGATGAGAAAAGCTCCGATCCCAAAATTTCTACTTCTGAGCTATTAGACATGGATGATGAAGACTTCGCTTTATTTGTGAGAAATTTCAAAAATTCAGAAAATTCTCAAGACCCGGCTCAACCAACAAATTTCAAGGATCTACCAGCAAAGCTCCTCAAAAGTTTTCAAGGAGCAGTGATTCAAAAAGGAAAGAAGATATTGTTTGTTTTAATTGCAGGAAACCCGGACATTTTGCATCAAGCTGCCCGATCCCCAAATTTGAATATATGCAGAAGAAGAGCAGCCATACTCCCAAATTCACTCCCAAGTTCACTCGTCACAAGGGAATGGTTGCTGAAGAAGAAGCACCAGCAAATGAGCACAACACTTGGATTGAAACAGACTCCGATGAGAGCGATGAAGATTCCGATGATGGACTCGTCTGTTTGATGGCAAATGATGATGAAGTTAATGCTTATGATTCTGATGATGACTTCTCCAAGGATGTTCCTGATATGAATGCCTTGAATAAACCTATCAAGAAATCTGCAGGTTTTCAAGAAGTGAAAAAGAAGAAAGGACCAACCATCAGCGAGCTCGTTGAACAAGGATTTCTCACTCCGGCTCAAAACGATGGTGGATTGCTATTCTCACGATGTGATCTTGGAGCAAGGAACAAATTGAGAAAAGGAGCATACATTAGACCACAGGTTGAACCAACTGCTCCAATCTCCAAAATCAATGATGATGAAGTGATTGCTGAACAAGAAAAATTGTTCAAAAAGGCTGAAAAGGTAATTACTAGATTTGATAGTATGAAGGAAGCTTTAGCACTATCATGTGATGAAATTTCCCAGCTTAAGACCGAGAAATCTCTACTTAAATCTGAACTCACCCTCCTTAAGGAGCAGATAAAGAGCATGACTCCTCTTACTGTTAAAAACACTTTTCTAACAGAACATAACTCGCTTCTTAAAGTTCAAAACGATGAATTGGTTGCTCAAATTACTGATCTTAAAAAGATTTCAAATGAGTGGTCCAATTCTCGTGTCACTATGGAGAATATATTTGAGTCCCAAAAAGTCAGTGGTGATAAAAGTGGCTTGGGATTCTCATCAACTAGTGACAACTTTAAATGTGATGTCTGTGCTGAAAGAGATAGTGAATTTACCAACCAACAAACTTTTGAAATTCCCAAGGAAAAACATTCTAATTCAATGGGTAAAGGACAGGAAAAAGTCAAGAGACAAACATTCCATTATGTCTACCCAACGAAGCAATTTGGGAAAGCTAATGGGAAAGATATAGCTACAGATGAAACATCTCCTAGCAAAATCATTCTTGAAAATAGGCGCGCTCCTTCTCCGAGTGCTCACTATGCGCCTAAGAGCCACGCGCCTCATCGCCGTGCGCCTCCTAGCCCTATGCGCCCTCCGAGAAAAAGCACTCCAAAATTTCAAAAGAAAGATTTTGTTAAGGCTAGTTCATTTGACCCAAAGAAGAATGTCATCCCCAAGAAAAGTAAAGAGTTTGTGAAAACTCATGTGATTGGTGGCTTTCATCATTGTTCCATTTGTGATTGTTCAGGACACAAGGCCGTGGAATGCCTTTTGCGATTCACTCCCAATGCCAAAGGACGTAAAAATCCTAAGGTCAAGCAAGAGTGGGTTGTCAAAAGTTGCTAACCCTAGGACCCAAAAGGAATAAAGGGGACCTGCTTAAATGTCTATATTTCAGGTTCTTTGTTTCATGGCTGGATCTTCAAAAGCTAGAAATTATGAATGGATTCTCGATAGTGGGTGTTCAAGACACATGACTGGAGATGAATCCTTATTAGAAGATGTCCATGAAGAAAGAGGTCCCTCCGTAACATTTGGCGATAATAACAAAGGTCAAGTTGTAGCATATGGAAAGCTCAAGAAAGACAAAGTGTGCATTGAAAGAGTCTCACTCATCAAAGGGCTCAAGCACAACTTATTATCCATATCTCAATTCTACGACAAAGGATTAGAATGCCATTTCACTTCAACGCAATGTCTTATCAAGAATGGCAAAACTGGAGCTATCTTACTCACAGGATATCGTAAGACAAATATTTATATTATTGATTTCCATAGTATGAACTCTAGTACTAATCTTTGTTTTGTAGCAAAAAGTGTGAACGAAAATAGTTGGCTGTGGCACAAGCGCTTAAGTCACTTGAACTTCAAGTATCTATCTAAACTCAGCAGGAACAATCTTGTCAAAGGACTTCCCAAGGTTGCTGATCATCATGACAAAAAGTGCGCCGCATGTCAACTTGGCAAACAACCGAAGCAGTCATTTTCAAGCAAGTCTAATCCTTCAACTACAAGATGTTTGCAACTGCTTCACATTGATCTATTTGGACCAGTTTCCACCGCAAGTATTACAAGAAACAAGTATACTCTAGTTGTGGTGGATGATTATTCAAGATATACATGGGTGGAGATGATGATTACAAAAGATGATTGTTATGATATTCTCACTACCTTATTTCGACTGCTCCAAACCCAAAAAGAAGATGACATCGTTAGTGTTAGATCCGACAATGGAACATAATTCAAAAACAACGGTATTGCTCGATATTGTGAAGATCATAGGATAGATCACAACTTTTCAACCGCCGGAGTCCCTCAACAAAATGGCGTTGTTGAACGAAAGAATAGAACGTTGATTGAAGCGGGAAAGACGATGATAGCTGAAGCTAAATTTCCTAAGTACTTTTGGGAAGAAGCTATCAACACTGCATGTTTTACTCAAAATCGTTCCCTCATCAACAAACTTCACAACAAGACTCCGTATGAACTTTGGCGTAGTAGAACTCCCAACATTGCATTCTTCAAGATCTTTGGTTGCAAATGTTATATCCTCTACAACGGAAACAAACATAGAGGTAAATTCGATGCCAAAGCCGACGAAGGTATTTTTGTTGGGTATGCCAAACACTCTAAAGCTTTTCGAGTTTTTAATAGAACTACATTAGTGATAGTTGAATCTGTACATGTTACATTTGATGAACATTCTCTCCTTGAGCCACATTTGGCTCCAAATGTTGCTGATGATTCTATTGAGCTAAATGATACAGGTGCTCCTATTTATGTTGCGCCCACTCAAAATCAGAATTTATCAACTCAAGGAAATCCATCTACATCAAATGCGCCTAATTCAATGTATAATGCACCTGGTGAATCCTCTATTGCGCCTCTCTCAAATGATGCGCCTCGTGATTCCTCTCACGCGCCTATTTCTACTGCTGCATCTGGTGTAAACCCAAATTTCAATTCTGAGCCAGTTCAACCCCCAAATTTCAATGACTTTGAATCTGGTGAAGATGTACCAATTGAAGACCTTCAAGTTTCTACGACTCAACCTAACTTACCTCCTGAAATTCGTGAAGTTAGAGGTCACCCAATTACTAATATCATCGGTGATCTACAAGTTGGTGTTCGTACAAGGAGAGCTACAAACTTTGATGCTTACACTGCTTTTATCTCTCAAATTGAACCGAAGAAGGCTGATGAAGCGCTCCAAGATCCTAATTGGGTTGTTGCAATGCAAGAAGAACTCAATCAATTTGAACGATGTAAGGTCTGGACTCTAGTTCCAAGACCAAATGATCATGGAGTGATTGGTACGAAATGGGTGTTCAGGAACAAGATGGATGAGAATGGAACCATCACGAGAAACAAAGCAAGATTGGTTGCACAAGGCTATAGGCAAGAAGAAGGAATTGACTACGATGAAACTTTTGCGCCCGTAGCAAGACTTGAAGCTATCAGATTATTTCTAGCTTACGCCGCTCACAAAAACTTCAAGTTATATCAAATGGACGTGAAGAGCGCGTTTCTAAATGGTGAACTCCAAGAACAAGTCTATATTGCTCAATCACCTGGGTTTGAAGATTCACAATTTCCAAATCATGTGTACAAACTTCAGAAAGCTTTGTATGGACTCAAACAAGCACCAAGAGCATGGTATGATACACTATCAAAGTTTCTCATCGAAAAAGGCTTCACTCGCGGTAAAATCGATACAACTCTTTTCATTACCAAACATAATGGTCATAAATTACTTGTTCAAATTTATGTTGATGATATTATATTTGGTTCTACTAATGAATTGTTGTGCAAGCATTTTGAGAAACTAATGAAGAGCAAGTTTGAAATGAGCATGATGGGAGAACTCACATTCTTCCTCGGGCTTCAAATCAAGCAAATGAGTGAAGGCATCTTTATCAATCAAGCCAAATACACAAAGGACTTAATCAAGAAGTTTGGACTTGAGAACGCTAAAGCATACGATACTCCAATGGCCACCGGCAACAAACTCGACAAAGATTTAAAAGGTAAACGTGTTGATCAAACGCTCTATCGAGGTATGATTGGCTCACTCCTTTACCTTACTGCTAGTAGGCCTGATATTATGTTTAGTGTTTGTGTTTGTGTCGTTATCAATCCGACCCTAGAGAAGCACACTTAATTGCTGTGAAACGTATTATAAGATATCTCTCTGGCACTGTTAACCTTAGACTTTGGTACACCAAAGATTCGAACTTTAAACTTGTAGGTTATTCAGATGCGGATTATGCAGCGTGCACAATTGATAGGAAAAGCACTAGTGGCACCTGTCATTTCCTCGGATATCGACTTGTGTCATGGGCAAGTAAGAAACAAGCTTCTGTATCTGTTTCAACAACCGAAGCCGAATATATCGCTGCGGGAAGTTGTTGTTGCCAAATACTTTGGATGAAGGAGCAATTGGTGGACTATGATATCATCGAAGAAAATTGTCCCATCTACTGCGACAACACATCAACAATTGCGGTTTCTGAAAATCCTGTCATGCACTCAAAGACCAAGCACATCGACATCAAATATCACTTCCTCAAAGACCACGTGGAGAAAGGCAATATTCATTTGGAACACGTGAGAACCGACTATCAAATCGCCGACATTCTAACGAAAGCACTCGACGCGAAACGGTTCATGTTTTTGAGAGGTGAAATGGGTATGCTTGAACTCAACTAAATTCAATATAGTTTTGTCAATACTAATGATTTTATGTTTTGTTGAGTTATGAGTATATTAGGTACAATTGTTAAATCAATTTTTTCAAAGTTTCAAGGAAACTATGCGCCACCTATGCGCCTACTAACTGCGCGCCCATCTCTCATTTTCTGTGCGCTCAATATCTGCGCGCCTATAAATTCATGCGCGCCTAGTATCCAATACACTTCAAACATTTATGCTCCCTCAACCATCTTTGCGCGCCCTGATGTGTAATGCGCCTTGATGAATAATGCGCCTAGATGAGTATGCGCCTTGTGAAGTATTGCGCCCCTTCATGCGCGCATTAACTATTGCGGCTCAATCAATTCTCAAATTTAATTTCAATGATTGAACGTATTAAATACACAAGTACCAGGTATGTTTATTCTGTTCATTTATTATAGGAATCTATGTCTTTTGACATTCCATTAATTGTTCAAGGGTACTTGTGCAATTAAATTTTTCCCTCGTTTTACGCTTTTCGAAAATTTTTATTTTCTGGGGATATATTTCTCGCACCCCAAACTTACACCAAATTAGATGTTTTTGGTGTTTGTGCAAAAATTAGTCAAAATTGCTCATACACTTAAAGGGAAAGTGGAGCAGTTTTTCAAAAATAAAGATGTCACATCAGTCGTACTTTGTGTCATTCAGCATTTAATGCACTTCTAATCTCAAAATCCCTCATAAATGCGCCAGTCATGATTAGCCGCCTTTTTCAAACTCCCTCATAAATGCCATCCTTTCAACTTCCCATTTTTTAAAAATTTTTGACTGTATTTTTTCTTTATCAGTGCAAATTTTGAACCTAACCTATAAATATTCATCATCACCTACACTCCCTCCTACCAACTCTCCTCTCTCAGTCTCTCGTCTCTCTCTCTCTCCCCGACTCTCACCCTCTCTCTCTCTACCTTCATCTTCTCTATTCTTCTTCTTCATTTTCTATATATATATATATATAAGTTTATGGGTCCTAAGAAAGCATCAACATCTACACAAGACGAAATGGTATGAATTCTCAACCTTTAATCTCTTTAATTTTCTGAATTCTTGTTCCTTTTTCGTCATTTTCAGTGTTTTTCGTTTTTACAAAACCCGGATTCGTTTTATCCTTGATTTTTCATGTTTCGATGATCCGTTTTCTATATCGTTTGTTGGGTTGTGTTCTATTCATGATTTCGAATCTTTTAAATTCAACATTTCAACGATCAATGCTTTCTTTGTTACAAATCTGAATTTTTGGTTTCAAAACTTTTCAAATTTTTCGGTTCTTCTTTTGTTCATTGTGCTTTCATCATTGACTTGTTCATGTTTTTGTTTACATATTTAGATTCCTTGTTGTCATGCGGTCATTTTGATATATTATTTGTCTATTTTGGTGAAGTTTCATGATTTTCGTGTTCTTGGTGTTCTTCGAGCATTCAAGGGTCGTTCTTCGTGTTCTTCGTCATTCTTGCATGTTTTGGTCTCTAAAAATTTTCTATCTTGTTTTCGAAAATTTGAACTTTTTGATTTTATTTCTTTCATTTGAATACTTGTTGTTTTGTTTTTGCTAAGTAAAAATTTTTATACGATATGCGCCCATGTACTTCTTTATGCGCCTATTTTTTATGCGCCTGAATGCTTTCTGCGCCTCTCCTTGTATATGCGCTTAAATTATTCTGCGCCTAAAACCTTATGCGCCTAACTTTGTACTTAGTCAAATTTCGTTGTTTTAATTTTTCCTTAGTATTCACATAGAGCCATAATATGCGCCTTGTAACTCTATGCGCCTTATATATTTCATGCGCCTAATTCAATCATGCGCCTTGAATCTCTAATTTTGTGCGCCTGATTCAATTATGCGCCTATGTTACTTTGATCATTTTATGTTTCTATGCGCCTTTGTCACTTCTAACATCAATTATCTTGTTTTTCAGGACCTTGCAAATTTCAAATTAGAAGAAACTCTTGATCTATTAGAGCTATCTGGTGAAGTGATTGGAAGAGACATAATAGAGACCCTGCGCGTAGCTGGTCTGCTCCCTTTATTCACCATGGACCAAACTTTTTATTCTGCACTCCTCGTGGATGAGTTCTTTTCCACTGCTGTTCTAGTGGAAATTGATGTAAATGGGCGCACTCACTACCGGATTGAGGCTCGCGTTCAAAATGTTGACGTCCACATTTCCTCGTCTGTGATTCGACACTTGCTCGGTTTTCCATCTACGGGTGAAGATCGGATTATTGGGCGTCCGATGACTTACTCTATTGATGATCAGAACAAGATGGCTGCCTCACTTCTAAATATTCCCACGCTTCAAAATAATATCAAAAACACCGAAATTCGAGATGGTGGAGAACTCTTGACTCACATCGCGCACTTGGTGGGAACTTCAATTGTTTTCAAAACCGGGAACGTGAACCGCTTCACGGTGGAACAATGGGAATATACAGCTGCCATCATGGCCAAGGAGAAGCTTCACTGGCCTCACATTCTGTTCAAGACGTTGCGTGAGCAGATTGATAAATTTGTGAAGAACAAGAGTGATGGAAAGACCCGATTCCGCTCACACTGCCTTCTTCTCACAAAAATTTTTCTAACTTACCCTGAGTTAGTTAAGTTTTTGAATGAGAATCCTGAGTATAAGATCAATGATGTTCCAACGTTTGGTAAAGCGAATTTGGACCTCAAGAAGCGCAGAAAGAAGCCTACGAAGCGCGCCAAGGGAATTCAAATCAAATCTGTTGAAGGCTTAGTTGATGAAGACACAGAGTCAGATGATGCGCCAGCTCTTAAAGGCGCACCATTAATAAAGAGCGCAGTGAAGGCAAGCGCTAGACAAAGCGCTGATCCCTTGCCGGGCGCAGAGAAAAGCAAAGGAAAAAGGGTGGTTGATGACCCTCCTCGTGCGCCTATCAAACGTACCAGATTTGAATCTGATGAAGAGCGTGATTTAAGGCTAGCGCAGGAAGCCAGCAGACTTGAGGCTCAAAGAAAAAGAGATGAAGATTTTCAAGCCAAACAAGGTGCTGAGTCAGAGAAGCTAGAGCGCATGAAAGGCGCTGGATCAAGTGATGATATTGAGAAAGGGCCTTCTGTTCCCGCGCCTACCCAGCGCGCGCCTACTCAACGCGCCCCCACTCCCCGTGCGCCTCCGTTCAAATTTCAACAGACTAAAGTGTCCAGAGTACAACTCCTCTCTGATTTCTTTGGCGATGACATTTCAGATATAGAGGAACCAGTTCAGGGGGAGCAAGAGACCATCCCTCAGCGCACTCCTTCTCCTGTTGCGCCTCCACCTCCTTCTGGACCAGATCAAATCACAACGGAAACTGTTGATGTTGAAACAGTTGTTGTTGAAACTGAAGATGAATTTGAGTCTCCTACTCATTCACCTCCTCTTGCGCCTCCATCTCCTATTGCGCCCCTTCAAGATAATGCGCCCCTATCTACCACTGCGCCTCCTCCATCTGCTCCCGATTTGAGCGAGGTACTCTCCATTCTTCATTCTTTACAGCAGGGGCAAGCAAATTTAGAGCAAGGACAGTCACATATAAAGTCTCAATTTGAGCTTCTTACTTCCTTACTCACTGATCAATCTGAAGAGATCGCTGCCATTAAGGGGGAGATAAACTCTCTCAAGGACAAACTTTCTGCTCCTTCTCCTCCTCCGGCGCAGACTCAGGTTCAAACTCATACTGATCAGGCGCAAACCACCGCTTCTGTGCCTACTTTCATACCTCGGTCTGCTGCGTCTCAATCCAACATGAACGTGCTAGTATCTAAGTTAGATGTCCTGAAAGAATTGGTCGTCACTCACTTTACTGCTGCTCACTCTAGCTCTGACAGACGCGCCGAACATATTTCTTCTGATATTATCACGGCTCAAAATGCCATTGAAGCTCACATTCAAATCTTAGAAGAAAATATTTCACAGCAGCAGCAAATCACTCAGCGCTCCATTGATGAATACCAAAACATCAATGTGAATCACTTAAGTTACATTAGAGACGGTATCACTGCCACTCACTCCAGTGTCACTGACACTCAAGGGTTAGCGAACCGTAGTCATCAGCTCGCTAAACAGATTCAGCGCTCTGTTTCTGAGATCATTGAAGGATTGAAGGAAGATGATGCGCCTCCCATCCCTTAGTTTCTATTTTTTGATTATGTTATTAGAACCTTTTTGTAATAGAATCAACTCTTTTGTGTTAGCAATTTTGTGCTTACTTGTTTTAGCACTTTTTGCTTTTGTTCTATTCGAAACTTGTAATTTGTAACTCTTACACCACAAGTTTTAATAAGAACAATGCATCACTTATTATCAAACCTTGTTCACTCAAACTCCTTGTTTGTAGAACAATGAATATTGTTTAAATTCATATGCATCATATTGAATTGTTTCATACTTTCATGCATTAAGTTTAAACTTGGTTTAAACACATTTCAAAACTAAAAATCATATATCATTTTGAATGTGTTAAACTATTGTTTCTATCTTTCCATATGTAACTCTTTATTCTTATTGGATTAGATTAGAAATCTATATTTTGGACTAGTGTGTGCATTAACTTGAGACATGAATTACCAATTTCATTCATTTGGACATTGTTTTATCAAGTATAATGTTTGTCCTTGATATAGTAGGTAATGGCATCAATCAAGTAGGGGGAGATTGTTGGGTATGCCCACATATATCTCAGTTTTAATGTAATAGGATTTATTAGATTTGATTGATCCATCACCTAAGTTTTATTTCATGGACTTTAGACCCTCATGTAAGAAGTATTTATACTTCATTTTTTTAGGTTGTCCATTGTTATAGAATAGGCTTAGAAATAGGGCAAGAAGATCAAGATTCAAAGAAAAATCACTCAGTGAGTTTGAGCCGCGCATATGCGCCCTCTGCGCTATGCGCCATGCGCCTTTCTTCATTCGCGCCATGCGCCTCTCAGAAACGCGCACACAAGGATTTCTTCCTAGCTATGTTACGCGCCTCTACGCCCCTTGATTTAAGCGCACACTTACTGTGCGCCTCTTGGCTCAATGCGCCTCTTGGCTCAAACGCGCCTCAAAGTGTTTATTCAACAGTGATTTATTGAAGACTCAAAAACTTGAAGAGAATTCAAATTACGCCAATGATCCAACGGTGGTTAAAAGATACATATGCGCCTAATCTATTGACACGTGTCCTCAACGGTCACATTTATGTTGAGTGTCAAAATGGCCATAATATATGCATACTCCAATCAACGAGCGACAGCTCATCTTATCCACAAGGATTTCCAACGGCTAGTTTTTTGAAGTTCACTATAAATACCCCATAACTTCAACATTTGAAGTTGCTGAGTTTTGCTAAGAATTTCAAGAATTTCTCTCTCAAAGCATTTGTTGAAGATTTGAAGATTGCCTTCGTTTTTCCAGATTTCCTCAAGAACATCTTCATACCTTCATCCTTAGCCCAGATCTTCAAGCTATAACACTTTAGTTTCATTGTGCTCTAAATCATAAAGATCTAAAGAGCCTTGAAACTAAAATCACACACGCACCTCTTTAAGTTTGATAATTTAGATCCATCTTTTAGAGATACACCGGTTATTGTTTTGGATTTGTTCATTCTTAGAATATTAGATCTTGAGTTAGTGTAGAAGCTCAAAAGTTATAATTTGTAACACTCTCTCATTATATAAGATCTCCATTAGAAATCCAAGACTAACCATCTTGGTAGAGGACGTAGATCTTTCATTGATCGAACCTCTCCAAATAGCTTGTGTTATTATCTTGTTATTTCTTTCAAGTTATTATTTTCACTCACTGTTTGCTTGTTTACTCATTGTAGATTGATTGAACTGAATTGTGTTGTGTTGATGTATCATTTGCCTTAGTTCCCTATTTCAATCACTTTGAGCCAAAATACTTAGAGTGTGTGTGCGCCCCTTTATCACACTTTGCGCCTATTTTCATTACTAAATTCCGCTGTGCATTTCACTCACTCACTTAGGCGCATTTCATAACGCTTACTTGATAAAGTGCGCATTTGCAATTGAGTTTTTCAAGGGTACGAAAAGAATTTTAAAACAGCTATTCACCCCCCCTCTAGCTATTTTTCATACCCTTGTTGCCCTTTTGGGACCAACAAGCTTGCCACACATGCGAACTAGAGGCTGCAGGTTGACATTTATACTTGACACGGACCCATTGTGACCATAGGGAATTGCCTCTGGTGGCCACCCACGCCAACTTGGCTAACATAGCCTGATTCATATCCCCCACCCTCCGAATTCCCAAACCACCTTCCTGGATAGGTCTTCAAACCACATCCCAAGAAACCCAATGAGCCCTTTTTTCACTTCCACTGCTCCATAAGAAGTTGGACATAATGCTTTCCAACTTACGAGTTACAACCTTAGGAACCTTGAGCACACCCAAAGAATAAATAGGAATGCTAGAAAGCACAGATTTGATGAGAATTACCTTCCCACCAAATGACAGAAGCCGTGCTTTCCAACCATCCACCCTTTTCATCATCTTTGCTTCTAGCTACGCAAAGTGTACCCTCTTGACTCTACCTTTGAACAACGGGATCCCCAGATATTTGAGCGGAAACTGCTGGTGCGTGCAACCCGACCATCTTCGAATATTTTCTATCTCGAAATGTCGCCTTTTAGCACCCACATAAAAACCGCTCTTCTCCAAATTAATCAATTGACCCGAAGACCTCTCATACATACTCAAAACCTCACGAAGACCCTCAATGGATCTCTGACGCCCGTTACAAAACAAAAGCATGTCATCCGCATAAAGCAAATGGGTCAATGGAAAATTCCCCCTACCATGTTCAAACGGCCTAAACACCTCTTCCTGAACAGCTCTGTACAATGCCCGGGACAGTATTTCCTGAGCAATAATGAATAACAATGGAGAGAGCGGATCTCCCTGTTTCACCCCACGAGTTGAGGGAAAATAACCATGAGAAACACCCCCCATACGAACAGAATACCAATTACCCCGCACTAACCTCGAAATCAGGCTGCAGCAGTTGGCATCAAACCCAAACGTTTCTAAAGCTCTAAATAAGAAATCACACTCTAGTCGATCATACGCCTTAGACATATCCAGCTTGAAGAGAACATTCCCACCCACACCTTCTGATCGATCCGATGTACCATCTCATGAGCCAAGGCAATATTTTCCTGAATACCACGACCCCTCATGAAACCCGTCTGTTCCGGAGAAATTAACTTAGGCAACACACAAGCCAGTCGTAAAGTTAAAATTTTAGAGATCACCTTGTTCATAAAGGTGGATAGGCTAATAGGCCTCAAATCCTTAAACCCAGTCGGCTTATCAACCTTGGGTAAGAGCACCAACACATTAGACGACAAACCTTTGGGAAGTTCCTCACCTCTATAGAACGACTGAACCGCAGCAACAACATCAGTTTTAATAATTGACCAACATCCCCTAAAGAATTGACCAGTAAAACCGTCTGATCCCGGAGCACTGTCTGCATTCAGAGATTTAATAGACTCCCAAACCTCTGTCTCATCAGGGACTACAGTAAGCATCACATTATCTACAATTGTTACTCCTGCCACAATACCCTGAAATAACCTGTCATCAACCTCATGAGGACCAGAAGAAAAAATCTCCTCAAAATGTGTAGCTCCAAGCTCTCCCAATAAGTTCTCATTATCACACCAAGAACCATCCGGCAGCTGCAGCTTCAAGGAATTCTGCCTTCTCCGCTCTTTGATGGAAGCGTGAAAAAAGGCCGAGTTTCTGTCTCCGTCCTGAACCCATAATTGCCGTGACTGCTGCTGTTTCATGTCCACCTCCCATCCGCGAACCTGAACTAGTTCCTCATTTTTCTGCCTCTGTTCTGCAGCAACTAAATCATCCCAATTTTGCTGCAGCGAGAAGTCCAAACGGGTAAGATCATCCTGCAACTGATCGATCTTACGGTAAATATTACCGAAAACCTCCCAATTCCACTTTCTGAGTTCTCCGCGCAACACATGAAGCTTCCGGTGCAGTCTGAACAACGGTGTTCCCCAGCAACCTCTACTCCACACCTCCCGTACAAAGTCATCAAATCTTGGATGCTCCAACCACATTTTATAAAACTTAAAGGGGCACTTCGGTTTGGTGATAGCAGCGATATTAATCTGCAGCGGAGAGTGATCAGATACATCCCGCGGTAAATGAACAAGAATGTACCTAGGGTTGCCAAGGGATCTCTGAATCCTCCTTGGTAATAATCCAGTTCCTGCAGCCAAAAGTTACCTTGTAACCTTCTTCATCAAGCTGCCTAACTGATAACAGGTTCTTTTTCAAACCCGGAATGTGTCTGACCCCGTGTAGATGTAAGACCCTCCCGTCCGATGCTCCTATTTTGACATCCCCCTTCCCCTTGATTTCCAAAGGCTCGCTATCCGCCAGATAGACCTTTCCGAAATCACCAGAAGTATAATTTTCCATCTCCTTTGCATGCCCGCATGAGTGGAATGATGACCCCGAATCCAGCACCCATGATTCTAGCGGACTACTAACACTTAGAACCAGTACATCTTCACCCCCAGTTACCACATTTGCCGATTTATCCCTCGCATGGGACAATCCTTCTTGTAGTGTCCTAACTCCTTACAATGATAGCACTGTACCGATCCCTTGGCAACCCTAGGTACATTCTTGTTCTCCCCAGGCCTGTACTCACCACCTCCTACATTTTTTTTTGATTCAGTTCTCCCCTTGTTGCTAGTACCCGGCTTTCCCCTGCTAGTTGTAGCTAAAGCCGATCCCGAAGTAGATGGTGTCCCCAACTTCTTCATACGATTTTCCTCGCCTAAAAGAAAGTCCTTAACATCATCATACTTCAATTTATTCTTACCAGCTGAAGCATTTAACGCCGTCACCATTCCGCTCCAACTTCCTGGTAAGGATGCTAGCAATTGACAAGCATGAACCTCATCCCCAAACGTAATATCCAACACCGCCAATGAGTCTATAACATCCATAAACTCATCGATGTGTTTGGCTATGGATCTCCCTCTTGCATCTTGAGATTACCCATCTTGCGTATCAAATCAACCTTATTTGCAGCAGATGGAGTTTCAAATCTCTCAGTAAGATAATCCAATAGCTCCTTGGTGGTTTTCGCCTTTTTGGTAGTCTTCGCGATCAACTTTGACAAAGTAGATCGAACCACCCCTAGGGCTTTCCGATCTATAAGATCCCAATCTTCCTGCTTTTCACTTTTCGGCTTGACTCATGTTAAGGGCTTATAGAGATCTTTGTTGTACAAGAGATCCTCTATTTGCATCTTCCAAAACCCATAGTCAGACCCATCAAATTTCTCCACCGCTTGTTTATCCTTGCCCATTCTTGATTGCTTGATAAACCCGAATCGCCTGATAAACCTAGATCGTTCAACCGGAGCTCTGATACCAGTTGTTGTGGAATAGTCCCTCCAACACCCAAGCAAATCGCAAGAAATTACCGCACCACAAACAAGCACAAGAAATAATAAAGCAAAGCAAAAGAACACAAGAAATTGTTTACCCAGTTCGTCAATATGTTTGACTACGTCTGGGGGCACTACCAAGCCAGTATCTTGCACTATAATATGTTAAATCTGAGTTACAATGAGTTTAGGGGCGGAACTTTACTTATATTGGCATCCTAGAATGAAAACCTAACCCTAGACGGACAAAGAAACCCGAAATCTGGCCCAAAAAATGACTCAGCCAAGACCTGCCCCGACACCTGGGCGGTCGCCCACAATGCCCCTGGGCGGTCGCCCAAACCAAGCACCGAACTGATGAACATTTTGATAAAGTGGGCGGTCGCCCACCTTGACCCTGGGCGGTCGCCCAGAACATCAGTCCCTCCGACGTGATTTCCTTCTCTGCTCCGCTCTCTAGTTCCCGGTTGATCCTCTATTCCAACAGATTAATGATTGTATTGGAGTTAGATTTACTCCCCTCAGCTTCAAAAATATTGTACTCCATCTGTGTCAGAGTATATGCACACCTTTCCTTTTTAGTCTGTCCCAGAGTATATGTCAACTTCCTAAAATAACAAAAAATCTTTACTATTCTTCTCACTCATTCTCTCTCCAACTTACTTGAGTCGTTCTTGTGAAAAACGCGTTTTACACTAGCCTTAGTGTAAAACGTATTTTCCACATAGAAGGGTTCTTGGGCAGGCACTTTCCGATACTGTAGGACGCACTTTTCAATATTTTTACAGCAGACACTTTTTTTGGGACTTTCACAGCAGGCACTTTTTTACCTTAGAGAAAGCATTTTTTTGGCACTTGAAAAAAAAAAACCCAGCAGGCATGTTTTAAAACTCAAGCAGACACTTTTTTACCTAAGAGAAGGAACTTTTTTTGGCACTTGAAAAAAAAACAAACCCAGCAGTCATGTTTTAAAACTTAAGCAGACACTTTTTTACCTTAGAGAATGCACTTTTTTTTGCACTTGAAAAAAAAAAAAAAAAAAACCGGCAGGCATGTTTTAAAACTCAAGCAGGCACTTCTAATATTCAGCATACATTTTTATATGTGTCTGCTTGAATTTAAAACATGCATGTTGATTTTTTTTTTTTTACAAGTTCCAAATAAGTGTCTGCTCTGAATTATTTTGTGCCTCTTATAGCATTAGAAAATGCCTCTTGTATTATAACAAATGTAAAATAAATGCCTGCTGTATTATTGAAAAATGCCTCATAAGTGTCTAAACATGCTTTGGTAGTGTCAAAACATGTGCCTGATCTAGTGTTAAAATCTGCCTGCTGTATTATTGAAAAATGCCTCCTACAGTTTCGAAAAGTGCCTGGTGAGTTTTCATGAGCTCCAGTTATTTACATCAATGCCACCACGCCTTCTTACAGCGTTCTCCGCTTTTTTAAAAACACGTTCTACACTAGCGTTAGTGTAGAACACGTTCTTCTCAAGATTTTCTGAACTTACTTTTATACCCATAACACCAATCAACTTACTACTCACTCCCACTCATTCTCTCTCCTAATTTACTTTTACACTCACAACACTTATATCACTTTCACTACTTCTTTATCTCCGTGCAAATGAAAGGGTGAACATATACTCGGGGACGGAGGGAGTATTATTTGACCATCCTAATTTACTATGAACAACAGGTGTTTATATTTTCTTAAAAATTTAATCATCCCTTTAATTTTCGCTCAGGCTATAGTTACTGCTACGATCACCTTACTTATCCAAAATATTTAACCTTTTCTTTTCTATCCACTTACTATTAGCTACTTTATTTTTGAGTTCAAATCCTCTGTGCCACTTTGTGTATCACTTCATGTGCCACAGATGATCGAATGACTCACAGTTATTGAGATTGGTATTATGGTAATATTATGCAAACATGTGAACGGTTGGATTATAAGTGATACATGGAGTGACACACAAAAGTGGTACAGGAGATGTCAACTCTTTATTTTCGATCTCATACCTTCTGACAACACTTATCTTTGCAACATATTTTCTTAATTTCCGGATATTTAATTTTTGTAGCCATTAGTTCGGTACAAAGGGATACAATATACTCCCTCCGTCCCAACTTAAGAGTCAAAAATTTCCTAAAGGGGTGTCCCAACTTAAGAGTCAAAATCCAAAAATGGAAAGTGGGTCCTACATGTTATACTCACAACAATTGTCTACTAACTCTTCGCTACCATACTTTCCCTCTCCTACATAACTATCAACACTCACAACACATCACCTTTTCCTTAATTGTTAAACCCAAATTTTTTTTGACTCTTAAGTTGGGATTAAGTTGGGACTGAGGGAGTATATAAAAAATAATAGTACTCCTACATGTGATCCTGTCTCATTACGAAGTACCCCTCATGGCTTACCCTATGTTTCTTAAAAAATATATTTCTATAATTATGGAAATAAATGAGTTAAAGAAAGTTTACGTTCAATAAATTTATTGATTATCTTATTTAAAAAGCTTAACATGTGATCTTAGGGCAGACGTTAGAAAGACCGATAAACTTAAACTCAAAGGCGTGTGTTCATGTTTGTTTTGCTCCTCAAATTTCTTGGATATGACCACGAATATTTCCCAATTAAGCTGACACCATTACACGTACGTGACATGTTTGTGGAATTTGAACTTTGAGAAACTCGAACGTTGTTACGTTAAATGATTGCGTGTTAAGTAAGTAGCTCAATTTTGGAAACTACCAAGTTGTAGTACCTTATTCAATGTGGCCGGCATATTCGATTCCTGATGTTGTACACGTACACTCAACTCTAACAATCAATGTTTTGTTTGTATTTGTGATTTTTATTTTAACGATTTATTTAACTTTGATGGTACGAGTAATAATTATGTGAGAAAGAGAGATGGATAGATTATTATGTACCATAAGTAGTGATCTAATAATTATTCCCTTTGTCTCGAAAAATTAGTACCTTTTATTTTTTCGTTCTTATCGCAAATGAACTTTGATATTGATTGTATTTATAATGCTGTGTCAATAACAAGTTAAGTAAATTTCATTAGGATAATTAAAAGTAGTCTAAATTATTGCTCAAAGTTTATTCGCGATAACAACGAAAAAAGTTAGACTAACTTTCTGGGACAGAGGGAGTACTAAGACTAAAATCATGATAATGCCAAAAATGATACATAGTCGTTAGATCACTAGTGGTACACAAATGATACACAAAAGTAGTACAGAAGATCTCATGTCGATTAATAGCTTGTCGAATGGAGATTGGAAAAATAAACAACTAATTTCCTTATTCTGTAAATCACGCATTTT
This sequence comes from Campanula takesimana, assembly GCA_026119855.1. Lineage (NCBI taxonomy): Eukaryota > Viridiplantae > Streptophyta > Magnoliopsida > Asterales > Campanulaceae > Campanula > Campanula takesimana. The sequence goes on from JAOWBW010001100.1 coordinate 463,312, forward strand.
TTGCTTGCTTGTTGCAAATTGGAGGGATCAATGAGTTTAAATTGCTAGTTATTTCAGAACAAGGACAAAAGATTTTTAGTTAAGACAATGTATAGATCCAGATTCTGTAAATAGAGGGTTTACTTTAGTGATTCTATAGCCGCGGTTTTATGCAAAAGATCCAAATACAAAAGGTCAACAATGTAGTTACTCTCCGTCCCGATTTAAAGTTGCTACTTTCCTTTTTAGTCTATCATAATTTAATATTCTTGCTTTATTTTATTACCTAAAATGGAAACTGAGACCCACTTGTCATTCTCATAACAAAAACTCCATACCCATTTTCTCTCTCTTACTTTACTTTCCACACTAACAATATTTATTTTTTCTTAATCTCCGTCTAAAGTCAAAATAGTAACCTTATAGCGGGACGGAGGGAGTCGAGGACAAAAGATTGTTGCACCCTATCTTTCTTTCACGTAAGGTTGTCGCAGCGGGTTCACATCAGACCACAGTTCCCATGTTTTTTTTTTTTGAGAAAATTACCACCTAGTCCTTGAATAATTTCGAATCTACGTTTTAGGACAAGGATATTTTCTACTTACGTCCTAGTCCTACAAAATATTTTCTTTAACCATATAATCCCTCACCCAACTAATTACACCCCCCCTTCACCAAACTACACCCAGATTAAATACCACCCCCTCTCTCTCTGTACTCTCTCTCTCTACCCAGCTATCTCCGACGACCCTCCCCCTCCGGCGACCTTCCCCTCCCACTCCGGCGACCTTCCATTCCTGTCGAAGTTCAGATCCGTGAAACCCTAGCCCAATCTCCCGCTGTCTTCGCCGATGTCGTCTTCAATTTCGTCGCCGGTCACCATCCGCCGCCTTTTCCGGCTTCATTTTCAGATCCGTGAAACCCTTGCCCTCCCCCTCCGGCAACATCCCCCTGCCTCCAGTCGCCTTCCACCACTTCCGACCATCACAAATTTGGCACCTCCTTGTCGCCGGCAAACTCTTCCTCCAGTCGCCCTCCACCACTTCCGATCTCTACAAATTTGGCACCTCCTTGTCGCCGAAAATACCCACATATAAAAAAAATAATCCTATCCCCTCCTCTTTCACAAACACAGCGCTGCCTCTCTCTACTCCCCAAAATTACCGACAACCTCCCTCCCACTTCCGGCGACCTCTCCCCTTCCAATCTCCGGCGGCCTCTCCCTTCCCAATCTCCGGCGATCTATCCCTTCCCCAACCTCCGACCACCTCCCTCCATCGTCTCCGGCCAACCTACCCTTCCCCTTCCTCTCATAAACACACACACGCACGCCATCAGTTTATCTCTCTCTGATATTGAATCTCATTAGGGCGGGTGCTAGAATTCGTGGTATTTTTGTTTGTGAAGATAGTGAGAGTCTGATATTGAATCTCATTAAACATGAGATTCGCGTGTGGGATTTGAACAGGTTGGATGATAGACCTTTGATTTACTGGAATTTTGAGCCAATAACTGATGGAAACTTCGGTGGTCTCGAGTCTAGATTTCTTTCAAGTGGAATTGCAGACTCAAAGGTATAAACTTGAAATATCAGGATTAATTATTTTATACCCCCTCCGTCCCGAAATGATAGTTCCATTTTGTTGGAACAATTTTAATCCCTGAATGCCACACTCACTTTAGAATAGGATTGAGGAAGAGATGAAGCGGAAGCGATAAAATATATACCTGTTGAATCCATGGATGATGTAGGGAGAAATAAGATGAAGAAGAAGAAGTAGGGAATGAAGATCTTCTAAGTAATAGTGACTTCTTAATCTCTCAAGTACTTCAATAATGTGAAGAGAATTTAGGAGAGATAACAAGAATGAATAGTTGTTTCTAGGCTTGATGGAAGGGCCTTTAAATAGGAAACATTGTGTCACTTCACCTAGGGACTACACCCTTTCAAGAAGCTTAGTGATATTATATTACCCTTTTGCCCATCACAATTAGGTAATTATATATCCAGAATTCTACACATTTTATTATCAACTATACTTTATAATTAACATTATAATCATAATTTTATAAATGGAAGTCTAAATGACTTGTGTTGCAAGCCATGTCCTTACAATCTCCCACTTGGGTTGCAAAACAAAGTCCTTCCTTTAAATCATGAATATAACACAATGACAATCCTAATGTGCGCACTTTATTGTCATTTATAACAATCTCGTCCATTAGCCATACAAGTATAGGACTAAAGGGGCAGTCGTTGTAATTGATTCGCAACTAAACCCACAATAATCACGTATACAAATCTAACTAAATGACATAGATCAAAAGTATAGATGTGTAGCATGGAATCATAATAAATATATACATATTCTTCCAACTAGTCCAACTTAACCAAATGAGATCAAAACTTTAAATAATAGAACAATTAATGAAAGAACAACACAAACTCCCACTATACTAAATGTTATCAAAAGTTGTTACACCCATATGAGCAACATGCTCGTGAAACACTGAAGATGATAACTCTTTCATAAATGGATCCTCTAAAATAGAGTTTGTTTCTATAAGTTGTATCCCTTTCGTTCATGTTGTACTCTTTTCTTTATAACAAGATAATTAATGTCTAAATCCATAAACTCTTGTTAGAGTACAAAACTGCTACCTGATAGTCATTTCTTAATTGGTCTTTCGACACTTGTTTTGACAAATTACAGTCCATTAAAACATATGCAGCCATATATTTAACTAATGTCGAAATACCTAATGATCTCAAGATGATCCGACTTCAAAACATAGGCATGTAGTTCTTTAGTATTTTGTAAATACTTCTATCATTCTTTTGGCTGCTACTTAATGTTCTTTCCGGATTGCTTTGGTATTGACCAAGCATCCCAACATTAAATGTAAGATATACATATACATTAATCTTCCTACTGCTGATGTAAAGAGGGAATTTTCCATATACTTGGATTCAAAATTTACTTTTAAGACACTGTTTGAGACTAAGAATGTCTCCTTTAAAATTAGGGGTGTCATGTGGTTTACATTTTTGCATGCTAAACCTTTTGTAATACCTTTCCATATGGCCTTTTGTGATAATCCTAAAACATCTCGTGAGTGATCACGGTGAATTTGGATTCTTAATACAAAGATGCCTTACCAAGATCTTTCATTTCAAATAAGAAATTTCTTAGTTTCCTTAATAAGGTTCATATCATTACTAGCAAGCAAAATCATCATCCATATATAAGACTAAAATTATAAATTTACTCCCACTGAACTTATGGTATACACAATCTTAATCAAGATTCTTTTCAAAACCAAATAAAAATAACTTGATTAAGTACCATTGATGAGAAACTTGCTTGAGTCCACAAATGGATTTCTTTAAATTCACAAACTAATTGCTTAGTTTGATCCAAATCAACCATATATTCCTCAATGTCTCCATTAAGGAAAGTTGTATTTATATCCATTTGATAAACTTCAAGATCATAATATGCTATATGTGCCATAATGATCTAAAAGTGTTTTTAGAAGATACCAGAAAAGTGCTTTCTTTATAATTAATGTCTTCCTTTTGAGTCAAATCTTTAACAATTAGATGGGTTTTATATATTTCCATATTACCTTGTGAATCCTTTTGGTCATAAAGATTAATTTAATCCCACTAGGTTTCACATCTTTAGGTAATGGGACAAGATCCCAAACGTTGTTATCCTTATAGATTTTAACCCTTCATTTATGACATTAATTTACTATATGAGAATTAGAACTATTAATGGTTTCATGGAAAATGAGAGACTCATCTCCCACTAAACCTAAGTGTCCTTTATTCTCGGCAATATACACTTCATAATTATCCAGATTTGCACTTTCTTCTTACTCTATTAAATCTTCCAAAGGGCACCGGTTCTATCTTATTTTGAGGTTGTTGAATTTCCTTCTTATGATCAACATTTTCATGTTGTTCAATATTTATAGGTGATGGATAAAATTTCAAGTAATAAATACCTAGCAAGCGCACTAGTTACCGTAGTAGTAACGCGCGAAAGCGAGGGTCGATCCCACGAAGACTCGTTGGACAAACAAGTATATTTAGTTAGTGCAAAAAGTAACCAAGGGGGTTTTTGATTGATTTAGATTAACCTAAATTAACTACTAAACAATGAAAATAAATTACTAAATTAAAGATCACTAAGCAAACAAGGATTTAATTCAAGATTACGAAGATTCACAGATTGGGGTTCACAACTATCTCCTCTCTATGCTATTTTATGAAAAAGACTATTAAACTTGTTCAAGAAATCGTTCACTTATTTAAGAGTTGGGACGGTCTGGTCACCGGATTGCAACCCTATTATTATCTCTATGTGAAATATTCTGTTAGGTAAACAACACACAAAAACAATTTATTAGGTTCTTAAGAACACTTGATCTTAAATTCTCTTGATTTCCGCGAAGTCCTCAATTAAATCTAATCACAAGAATATGATTCAATATCTAAATTATTCACGCTAGTGAAACAATCTAAACCAAGATGATTTAAAGACCAAAAATATCAAGTCATATTAATGAAATCTTTAAATTAATTAAGCTCTATTCTTATGAACAAGAACAAGATTAATATTTGATTAAGCCCAAGTTAGCATAGAGATTTGATAGTTATTACTTCCAATCCATGAATAAAGAAATTAGCTACTCATCGACATAGCAATAAACACAAGAATATAATTAAAAATCATAAACCTGGATAAAAGCTTGATGATGAATAATCTCCCAAAATCTTGTTTACAACTTGAAACTTGAATAAAACCTAAAACAATGCATCATAAAACTAAAAGCTGCTGTCTAATATTTATACATAGAGAAAACTAGGGCCAAAAGTAGGAAAAATAGGGTAAAAACCCGTCTGGCAAGGAAAACCCGAAACTGTACGGAATGACCAAGCGGGCGCCTGGTAGACCCCAGGCGGGGCGCCTATTTGGACAGTAACTTTGGTTCTTCAAAACGCATAACAAGCGGGCGCCTGGTTATTTAGCGGGCGGGCGCCTGGTCACCTTTTCTGTCTTTCTTTATTTTTTCTTCTTTTCTTCACCTCTTTGACATGGTTGACCACGGTTGACTTTTGACTTTGACTCTAACAATATTCAGTCTTCAACAAATTACAATCCACGGACTTTGCAACCACACAAAATACACTACAAAGTATCCTAAAACATTACGAATCCAACAAAGTTCCATAAATCATAAAAGACCAAAATTACATCCAATCTAACTATATTACAACCAAAAGCTGATAAAATTAGTACGAAAATGCGGAGATAATACATGTGTAAACCGATCCATCAATAGGGAAATCATATTTATTTTGAATTGTATGTTCTTCTTGAATGTCAAGTTCAAAACTTGATATCCAATTGGAACTATGGGAAGTGGTATATAAATGGATTTCATACAAATGAATTCCTCTTCCTTTTCAAATTCAAAATATTACTCCAAATTCTCCCACTAAATTCAACATCCTTAAAAGAACCTAGCATTTCTCGTTTTTCAAAACGTTCTAACTTTCGGGTTGTAAAATTTATATATCCCCTAGTTCTCTCGGCTTACCCCATGAATAACTACTAATAATCTTACGTCTAACTTGCCCTTAGTAGACTTATAAAGTCTATCCTTATGCTAGACAACCCCATAAATGAATATGATTTAAGGACGAATAAGGAACGCATCCTTAAATCATTAAGGGTTTATATTAGTAGCCTTAGAGGGAGCTTTAATGAGAATAAAGGTTGCGGCTTTAACGTATCGCCCATAATGAGTGAGGTAAGAGAAGTATAAAACATACTTATTACCATATCCTTAAGGATTTCAATATGTCTCTATTACAATATTCATGCTAGGCGTACCCGGCTCAATGTAGAGAGAGATAATCCCACACTCTTTCAAAATAGCGAGTAAAAAGGACCTAGACGTTGTTCCTTTTAACAATCATTCCAAAGATGTATACACCATCATGAATGACCCTAATGTTCTTAATAGTCTTCAAAGTTGATTTCCAAATTTGTCTTTATAAGACTTTTACAACGTCCAAACTCAATATTTTATGAAGCAAATAAATGTATTCAAACTAAGAGTTAGTCATTTTGAACATAATAACTATTGTTGACCTTTTCCATGAAGGAATAATTAATGGCCTACAAATATCCGAATGCATTAGTTCATTGAGACACTTGATGCTCTCGAGAATACTATAATGTTTGTAAATTTACTTTAAGGCATTTAATGCAAAAGTATTTTCCAAATTATCAAGTTTGTTTAAGATTTTCCTTTAACATAAGCTTATCAATTTTCCTTTTGGAAATATGACCCAAATGCCTATGCTTTAATAAATTATAAACTTTACTTGATAACTTTTGCTTTCTAGTTTTGGTTTCATTATTTAAGGGACACATTTATTGTTTGAATAATGTCAAGTAAATAAAGAACACTTGACAAAGTACTAGTACCAACAACCTTGGAATTTAAAATAAAAATCACATTTATAAAAGATGAACAAAATAACCTTTTTTGTTCAATAGTGTGATAAATATCAAATTCCGTCTAAATGACGGTACAACAAATGTATTATTTATACAAATAACACTAAGCACTTTAACAATAACCAAAATTCCCGATGCCTTTCACTTCAACCGGATCCCGGCTTCCATATAGATGAATCCTTCATCTTCTCTAAGACTTCGGTATTTCAGGCAATCCTACATAGACATTCATTATGTGAGTTGTTGTAACATAATTCAACCACTATGTATATGTAGGAAATGAAACCAAATTAGCCTTTATCACAAATAATTTCAAATGACATACCTTTCTTAGCACGCCAATCGTGATACTTAGGGCAGTCGTACTTCATGTGAGTGAGGTCCTTGCAAAAGAAGCATTCCTCTTTATGATCATGAGATGATCCCTTAAGCTTCTTTTTACTTGCAACCGCAATGTCCTTCCCTTTTCTCTTTGTCACATGAGAAGAGGTAGATGCCAAACATCCCTCAATCATATCAAGGAATGTTTTAGCATCAACGTCCTTGGAGACACCGTCCAAAATGGTCTCCGGGACAACTATATTCATGATCATTAGGCTCACGCGGTTGGAGCGTTCCCACTTCTCATTATTTAAGCAATCTTCTTGAGTGCTTATATCAGAAAGAGGAAGAGGAAACGGTTCCCTTAATGCGTGATCTATGTCCATATAGCCTAAGATCATCATCAATTTATTTTTCCAAGTTTTAAAATTAGTCCCGTTAAGCATCGATAAAGTACTCATAGCAGTAATCACGGATGAAGCAATAAGTAAATCTGTTGGGTTTTGAGAACAAAAAAGAATGAAAACAAAAACATGAATAAGAAACTACAAAATGAAAAATGATTAATTATATCAACGAAATCCATCAATAAGACAATTAACATGACATCAAAACTAATCTTTGGATTGCGAGTTGACTCATAAATGATTGCCTTAGGTAACAAGTAATTTGAACTTATATTTTAATAAATACTTAATCTTCCTTTGGGCCGACATAAGTACCTAAGAAAATATCTTAATGTTCATTTTATTTGTTACCACATGAATGCCTAAGTTTAGTCAAATGTCAAGATCTTATTTGGAAAATTCAAGTCATTCACATATTAACTTAAACATCCAACACTTACAATTTAAGGGTTTAAATAACGTAAATCACTTAGGCGACAATATTATTTAAACAATGAATAAAATTGTCAAAGCATATAATTAATCATAACTTTTTAGGTTTGAAATAATGTAGGTTTTGTTCCAAGGGAAAAACAAAATAGTGCAAAACTTAGAAAAGTCCAAAACGTCTTATGAAGTGCTCGGCCGAGCACCTTAATCAGAATGTTTTGGTCAATTTGTCACATTATGCTCGGCCGCTCTAAACAAAACGCTCGACCGAGCTGCTTGGCCGAGTCATATGATGTGCTCGGCCGAGCACCTTAATCAGAAACAAATGCCTTATTTGACATGCAATGCTCGACCGTGCAAAACCAAATGCTCGGGCTCGCAAGTCTTGGTCCGACCGGGCATAACCAAAGACCCGACCGGGTATTCAAGAGAACCGGGCCGAAATCGACCAAAGGTCCGACCGGTTTATGCCATTTTTGGCGCCTGTTCATGTGCTCGGCCGAGCAAATCCAAAGACTCAGCCGAGCAGTTCGCGCCTTTTCATATGCTCGGCCGAGCAAAACAAATGACTCGGCCGAGCACCCCATTTTCTGCACTTTCTGAATTTGTTTAATTTATTCCCAAAAGGCCATGAATTGCAAGTAGATCCACATGGTATGTATTTAAAACATAAAACCATGTTATTTAGGGATAATCTTGCCTTAAAATTAATGGAATCAAGTGAGTAGATCCACATGGTATGCACGAAAACATAAAACCATGTTATGAAGGGATAGTCACACTTGAACCATTTAGTTTTAATAAACAAAACTTTCAAACCTTTTCTGAATTTTAGATGATGATTATCAGTGCTCTATGAACGAATTAGAGTCCCTAATCAACATCAAAACTTAATGATTCAACAGGGAAAATGAATCAAAATTGAAAGTATACACTTTCCAAAAAAAAAGAACTCAAACTTAAACTAAAGATGAGCGGGGCTCTGATACCAATTGTTGGAACAATTTTAATCCCTGAATGCCACACTCACTTTAGAATAGGATTGAGGAAGAGATGAAGCGGAAGCGATAAAATATATACCTGTTGAATCCATGGATGATGTAGGGAGAAATAAGATGAAGAAGAAGAAGTAGGGAATGAAGATCTTCTAAGTAATAGTGACTTCTTAATCTCTCAAGTACTTCAATAATGTGAAGAGAATTTAGGAGAGATAACAAGAATGAATAGTTGTTTCTAGGCTTGATGGAAGGGCCTTTAAATAGGAAACATTGTGTCACTTCACCTAGGGACTACACCCTTTCAAGAAGCTTAGTGATATTATATTACCCTTTTGCCCATCACAATTAGGTAATTATATATCCAGGAATTCTACACATTCTATTATCAACTATACTTTATAAATTAACATTATAATCATAATTTTATAAATGGAAGTCTAAATGACTTGTGTTGCAAGCCATGTCCTTACACATTTCCCCCTTTACTTGTCCCAGAAAGTTAGTCTCATTTTCAAAAGTGAAGGCTTCAAAATCACTGATTTTTTTTCAAAACATATAATGTAAGCGTAAAGTGTTTGAAAAGTCAAACGAGACTATCATTTTGGGACGGAGGGAGTATCTGAGTTCTAAGTGTTTGTTTGGTAACGTGCAGGTGCATATGTTTCAGATTGGTTTATTGTGGTATTGTGATTCATTAGTCAAGAATTAGCAATTGATGCTTTGCGTACACAATCGAGAATAATTTTAGTAAATAATTGAGAACATTTAAGAAATCTTAAGTTGTTGTAAGAAAATAAATTATAAATTATGTGGTTGTCGGTCGGAGTTAGCCGCGTTCCCAGTTGACAACTTGAATAACCGAGAAGTTCTTCATTGTGTTTGTAGTTTAATCGACAACCGAGAACTTACTGATAAGTTCTCAGTTGTTGATCGTTTGCCGGAGTTGGTTGTCTTTTTAGTAGACAACTAAGAACAACAGAAAAGTGGTGAAATTTTTTCGAATAATTGAGAAGTTCTTAGTCGTTGGTTGTCGGAGTTGTTCGGCAGAGTTGGTCGTATTCTTTGTAATTGATAACTGAGAACTTACTGATAAGTTCTAAGTTGTTTTGGTCGCCAGAGTTGTTCATGTTCTTAGTAGCTCAGTTGTTTGGTCGCCGGAGTTGATGGTCACCAGAGTTGTTCATGTTTTTAGTAGTTTAATTGACAACTGAGAACTTACTGATAAGTTCTCAACTGTTTGGTCGCCGGAGTTGGTGGTCGCCGGAGTTATTCATATTCTTAGTAGTTTAGTTGACAACTGAGAACTTACTGAAAAGTTCTCAACTGTTTGGTCGCCGGAGTTGGTGGTCACCGGAGTTGTTCATGTTCTTGGTAGTTTAGTTGATAACTGAGAACTTACTGAAAAGTTCTCAGTTGTTTGGTCGCCGGAGTTTGTGGTCGCCGGAGTTGTTCGTGTTATTAGTAGTTTAGTTGACAACTGAGAACTTACTCAGTAAGTTCTCAACTGTTTGGTTGCTGGAAGGTCACTGAAGCTAAAAAAAATAAAAAATAAAAAAATAAATTTGCACCGAAGTGGTCGCCGGAGTTGGTGGTCGCCGGAAATGGTGGTCGCCGGAGTTGTTGACTGGAGAAGGTGGTGAAGGACAGCCTAAGGGGATAGTGGTTGGGGTGAAAGTAAAATGTTGAGAGGGTGTAGTTAGTAAAATGTGTAAGGAAGATGTAAGCTAGGGACTATATGGTTAGCTAAAATATTCTTTGTCCTAGGAGGTAAATAAAATAATATTGAGGGATTATATGGTAAATGCCCCTCTTTTTTTTTTCAATTCGCATGCTTGAATATTAATACTATTTCCGTCTCAAAATGATCTTTTGACTTTTTTCGACATTACTATATACTCCCTCCGTTTCATGTGAATTGAGACTAAAAAAAGGGCACAATAATTAAGAGAAAGTAGTGAATGTGTGGTGGAAAATGAAGAGAGAGAATGAGTGTGGTAAATAGTAGTGTTGGTTGGATAAAATGAGTGGTGGAAAATGAAGAGAGAGAATTAGTGGGGTTAAATGGGTGGGGTTGGGTGAATATAAAATATTAAAAAGTTTGTCATTTTGGACAGTCTCAATTGAGGTGAAACGGACGAAAAAGGAAATAAGTCTCAATTCACATGAAACGGAGGGAGTATGAATTTTGAGTAATAATTCTAGATTGATTTATCTTAACAAAAATCTAAAATGTTATTGATAGTACTCTTTTTTTTTTTTTTTTTTTTTTTTTTTTGAAACCTTAATGATAATATTGCTGATGGTGTGTCAATATAAAGTTTTAGATTTTCTTTAGTATAATCGAATCAACCTAAAAATATTGCTCATACTTCATTTATTTGTAATAACGGTAAAAAAAAGTGAGAAGATTGTTCGGAGACAGGGAGTAATTGAAGTTAAACAAAGTATGCCTTGTGATAGTAATTAAATTTGGATTGATTGTTGCAGGCTTTAAGTGTAACAACCGGCCATTTTATTTTATTTTTTTATTTGTGTTGGGCTATTATAAATTAAGTTATGGAATGGGTTTAATGTTGGCCCAAATAAATTAAAAACCCAATAAGGTTAGTTAACCTTTTTATAATAGGAAATTGAAACCCTAAGTATATATATATGCCCATAATAAACCCTACCTCTCTTTATTAATCACAAAAGAAAAGAAAAAAAAATAAAGAACGGGAATAGAGAAGGGAGAGGCGGCGGCAGTGAGAGGATCGCAGAGAGAGAGAGAGGTCGGGCAAGAAGGAAAAGGAAGAAGAGGAAAAATCAACCAAGGTAAACCCTAAACCTTCCTAACCTTTTATTATTCATCTTTGATTAATGAAACCATTAGAAAATCATGGTTGGGGAACCCTAAATTGAGAGTGATGAACTAGGGTTTGAGTAATAGGAATTAAGAAGAGGAAGAAGATGATGAATGCTGTGTGTGTGTGCTGATTTATGTGTGTACGTGTGTGCTGCCATGAGTGTGTGGCAGTGTGTGTGTGTGTGCGTGAAGCGTGTGTGTGTTGTGCGTGAAGTGTGTGTGTCCAGTGGGTGTGTACGTTATGTATATACTGGGTGTGTGCGTTAGGTATGTGTTCTGTGTGTGTGTGTTTTGTGTTATGCGTGTATGTGTGTGTGTTTCAAATGGTGAAAACAGTGGGTGTGACGTACTGTGAACAGTGATTTTACGTGCGTGAACAGTAACGTGAATAGTGATTAATCTGTGAATAGTGATTAAATGTGTGAATAGTGATTTTATAAGCTGAGAATAGTGTTTTAAATAGGATGAATGAAACCCTAAAACCGATTATTTGGGAACGGAATTAATGTAACCCTAAGGGTATTTAGTAATCCGAAAGGGGTATTTTGGGAACACCAATAACGGGTAGAACGAACCCTAACAAAGAGTTTAAGATGATGAACTCGTGAAGTTAAGAAAGTAAAATAAAGTCTAATGGGGACGGAGAATTAAAGTAATTCATATTCCTAAGAAAGCCGTGTTTGTAGATTTTGCACGTGAATTTGCTAAGTGAAGACGGCAAGGCTAAGGTAAGGGATTACGATCCTTAGTTCTTGATGTCTCTATCCTTTAATGTAGGATTCCTATATATTCTTTCATGAGTAGTTACCTAGTGGCGGTAACATTTGAATTCTTAAAAGTTGTGAACGCCTTTTGAATGTTCCTACCCCTTGACATGTTTTAAATCAATGGGTACCAAAAACATATCTTTGAAATTGTAGTGTTCTCGTAACTTGAACACTAAGTTGAAACCTTACTATATCTTAATGTGGTATAGACATTCCCTAACTTTGCTATATCTTAATGTGGTATAGACATTCGCTACTTTGCTATATCTTAATGTGGTATAGACATTCGCGTACTTTGCTATATCTCAATGTGGTATAGACATTCGCTTACTTCACTATATCTCAATGTGGTATAGACGTTCGCTTAGTCTGATATGAAAAGGACTAAGTAGGTTAATCTAGTTTGAAATGAAAAAGAACTAGATTTTTGTACTGCTTAAATGAAGTAGTTGATTATCATGATAAATCTTATATAAATGCCCTGATCAGGCATTGCACCTGAAATGGTGACGTTATATTGGAATTGACGGATTCGGAAATTAATGCCACAATTCTTTTGAAAGTCTACTTTGTTAACTGTTTTGAATATCTGCGGTTAACTTATCTTGCTATGAAAAGCTTATCTTTAAAAATGTTATTGTCGTTCTGTTCTTCCGGTCATCTCTCCTTAGTACCCGGAGAGATCCCGTATGAACTTACTGAGCATTGTTCGCTCACCCCTTCCATAATATTTGTTCTCCAGGATATAAATAGGAGACGGTCTCGAAGGACAAAAGAAGAGTTGTTGAGGTGATAATGAAGACCCTTAATGACGAAGTTTAAGGAGTTTTAGTAGTAGTCAGAATGTTTATTTTGAATGATGGTTATGTCTAGCCGTTGGAGTTTTTGAAAGACAGTTAAATTCGCTTCCGTTATTTATTTGAATTGTGGTTAGAGATACTAGCCGTTGATGTTTGAATTATGGTTGAAGACCGTTGTTTTCCCGCGTTTGGGACGGATTTTATTTATTTAAAGGATATTATTTTACTCTGAAAATTTGGGATGTTACAGTTGGTATCAGAGCTCCGGTTTAGGTACATGGGAGACTATAGAAAGAAGTTAAGACTATGAGGATAAATAGTACTTAACGTAGATTGGGCTTTAGAACTCTGATAAGGAAGATAGTACTTTTGGGAAATTATCATTTTAGGAAAACTTACCTTTTGAGGAAACTTTCTAAATTAGGAAACTTTCTAAGTTGGGGAACTTCAAAATAAGGAAACTTACTATTTTGGGAAAGAACCTAAGGTGAGATTTGTAGAGGAGTATAAGTGTATACTTGAGAATAATCTTGAATGATTGTGAATGAATGTTATTCCTTCATTAAGAACGAACACATTATGAGGTTTATGTGATTCTAATAGTGGTTTGTTTTCATTGTAAATCATGGACGGACCTAGCAAATCAAAGATGTTTTGGAGACATGTAGTTCTAAGAAGAAAGTTGATCCAACGTTAGGTTTTAGGATCAAAGGACTAAAGGAGGGAAAGAAAAGTTACGCGAGAAAGCGGAAGTTGAAAGGGAGAGATTGCGCTTCACATATGATAAATTGGTGCAAATTGGAAAGAATTTAAAAGCACTAAGAAGAATTGGAAGAGATAAAGACAAAATTGCAAAGGTATAAAGAAGATCTTAGTGACACTGAGAGATACATTGACCAGACCAGAGAACAAGTCTATATATGGTTTGATGAAGTGGAACATTTAAAGGCAACTATAGTCGTAGAGTAAGAACCAATAGCACTATAGGCAATGAGGCGCCAAATGAAGAAGAATTGGTAGCCGAAATTGAAATCGAGGAAGTAGATGTTATCATAGAGGGGAATGAAGCTACCCCAATCATAATTGATGATGATGAGACACATGAAGTACCAACCAGAAAGGTCTAGAGGAAGACCAAAGGGATCCAAGAACAAAGTGAAGAAGGCTCCAAAAGTGTCAAGTGGGAGACCTAGAGGAAGGCCTAGGAAAGTTGGAAAGTGGGACAACGAATACTTTTAAATTTTCATCTGCTAGTAGAAGTAACTAGTAGTAGTAGTTTGAAGACTCATTTGAGTATCTTTTCTTTACTTTGAATTCGTTTTAATTGTGAATCTATTTCACTTATTAATAAAAGCGATTTGCTCTTATATGATTTCCTAAAAGTTTTGTGATTTCATTTATGTCCGTAGTGTTAAAAGTGTGCGTTAACCAAGAACAAGAAAGTATAGTCTGTTGAAACGACTAATGAATGAAATTATGGTCTAGTGAAATGGCCAAATGAAAGTGATAAGGGTCTATTGAAACGACCTTTGAAAGTAAATGTGGTCTAATGAAATGACTAACCAAAAGTGAAAACGGTCTAGTGAAACGACTGTGATATGTGATTAAGTCTAGTGAAACGACTTACCAAGGAAGTAATGGTCTATTGAAATGACCAAAATGGATAGTTATAGTTTAATGAAACCCCAAAGAGTCCAGTAAAGTCGAAAAATGAAACTAAGTTTTGGTCTATTGAATGACCTATGGGAAATGTTAAGGTCGAAAGAGGCGACCAAGGAATTTAATAAGTTGACTAATGAAGGTAGTATTGGTCCATTGAAACGACCATAGGTCTAGTGTTTGACCTCATTTGAATGATTAGTCTATTGAGACGACTTATATGTGTAAATAATGAGTGTTGTTAGCATGTGAGCTAACCTAGAGCAAGAAAGTATGGTTTGAGTGAAAGACCATGAGTATTAATTGGCTTAGTGGGATAGCCAAGTGTGAACAATAGTGGTCAAGTGAAACGACCAACGAAAGTGAAAGTGGTCTATTGGAATGACCGGTGAAAATAGTAAGGGTCTAGTGGATCGACCTACGATTAGTAATTAAGTCTAGGGAAATGACTACTAAGGTAAGAATGGCCAACTAAACTGACCAAGGAAGTGATAATGGTTTATGGAGGTAACCAATGAGATAGAAATGGTCTAATGAATCGACCAATAAGACTAGTAAAATTGACTAATGGAAAGGAAGTCGGTATTTTAAAACGACCAGTGGTCTAGTACACGACCTATAATTTGAATGATAATCTGTTGAGATGATCTACACGCATATATGATAAGCATTTATGGTATGAGAGTGCGTGAAAAATGTCTCGTATTCTGGATAGCACGAAAAGTATCATATTATTCGACGAGTATCCGTAATGCCAAAATGGCTGAGTTCTCGATGTTAACTCAAGGAAATAACTATGTCTAAAGGGAGTTTCGGAGGATGGAACCAAGATGGGAATTGGAAGTCGATTTGATCGAATTGGAGATTGGTGAATTCGATGTAATCTTGGGAATGGATTGGTTACCTGCATACCATGCCCATGTGGATTGTTTTAAAAAGGAAGTTCACTTCAGATTACCGTCTGGAGAAGAGTTTAGGTTCCAAGGCATGAATCCTAGGACTAGATTAGATTTTACTTCGGTGATGAAAGCTTGCAAATTGTCAAGGAAGGGAAATGATGGATTTTGGCCTACATTAACAAGAATGACAAAAAAGAAGTTAGTATTGAATCTATGTCTGTAATTAGAGATTTTGAGGACGTGATTTGCCTGGAATGCCACCAGAGAGAGAGGTGGGGTTTACTATAGACTTGGTACCAGAAACCGCACCTATATCAAAGGCGCCGTATAGAATGGCTCTGACGAAACTTAAGGATTAAAAGAACAACTTCAAGAGTTGCTAGACAAGGGTTTGATAAGACCAAGTGTATCACAGTGGGGTGCACCGGTGTTGTTCATAAAGAAGAAGGATGGATCGATGAGAATGTGTATCGATTATAGAGAACTGAATCGTGTGACGGTAAGGAATCAATACCCGTTACCAAGGATAGATAATTTGTTTGACCAACTTCGAGGTGCATGTTATTTCTCGAAAATAGATTTGAGATCTGGTTATCATCATTTAAGTGTGAAGAAAGAAGATGTTGCGAAGACTGCCTTTAAGACAAGGTATGGTCACTATGAGTTTTTGGTGATGCCATTCGGATTGACTAATGCGCCTGCTGCATTTATGAAATTGATGAATAGGGTATTTCAAGAACTTCTAGACAAGTGTGTTATAGTGTTCATTGATGATATCTTAATATATTCAAAGACTAAGGAGGAACATGAAGAGCATTTGAGGTTAGTGCTGCAAATTTTAAGAGAACAACAATTATATGCCAAGTTCAAGAAGTGCGAATTTTGGTTGGAGAAAGTAGCGTTCTTAGGTCATGTGGTATCAAAGGATGGGGTGGCAGTGGACCCAACAAAAATAGAAGCTGTCGTGAATTGGGAAAGACCGACTACTGTTAGTGAAATAAGGAGTTTCTTGGGATTGGCCGGTTATTATAGGAGATTCGTTGAAGGTTTCTCTAAGTTATCTATACCATTAACAAGGCTGACCCAAAAAGGGGCAAAATAAAGCTACGATTGGTGTCTGCACCAGCTCTTACGTTACCTTCTGGATAGGACGGATTTTTGATATATAGTGATGCGTCAATTAAAGGATTAGGCTGCGTGTTAATGCAGAATGACAAGGTTATAGCCTACGCATCGAGACAATTGAAAGTCCATGAAAATAATTATCTGACTCATGATTTGGAGCTAGCAGCAGTAGTGTCCGCGTTAAAGATTTAGAGACATTACTTATATGGGACAACGTGTCAGATTTACACGGATCATAAGAGTCTTAAGTATATCTTTACACAAAAGGAGCTCAATGTGAGGTAAAAGAAATGACTCGATTCACTAAAGGATTACGATTGTTAAATTTTATACCATCCTGGGAAAAGCCAATAAAGTGGAGGATGTGTTAAGTAGGAAGAATCATGGAACCCTAGTGACGTTAAAGCCTAAGGAGGTAAGTGCGTGGAACCGCATTGAAGTGTTAGGTATGAAAGTACTAGTTCAAGGGTATATAGCATATTTGAGTGTACAACCTACTCTTTTGGATAGGATTAAGATAGCACAAGAATTTGATGAGGAAGTAATCAAGATACGTGCAAATATCATGGAAGGTAAAGGGAAAGACTTTCGTGTAGGAGAAGACGGAATTGTGAGGTACCAATCAAGGATTTGGGTGCCAAGCAATGAGGATATCAAAAGAGAGACTTTGAATGAAGCTTATTGTTTGAGGTTTTCTGTACACTCGGGTACACTCGGGAAGTACAAATATGTATAGAGATTTGAGGGAATCATATTGGTGGAACCACATGAAGAAGGAGGTGGTGGAAATTGTGTCAAGATATTTAGTAGGTCAACAAGTAAAAAGTGAGCATCAAAGGCCTGCAGGACTATTACAGTCGTTACCTATCCCTGAATGGAAGTGGGAACACATAGCTATGGATCTAGTGGTTGGATTACCGAAGACGTTAAAAGGGTATAACGCAATTTGGGTGATAGTAGATAGGCTCACTAAATCGGCCCATTTTCTGGCAATCAAGGTGACAGATTCGCTAGAAAAGATGGCTAAGTTGTATATTGATGAGATTGTAAGGTTGCATGGAATACCGGTGTCAATAGTGTCTGATAGAGATGCGCGATTCACGTCAAAATTTTGGAAAAGTCTGCAACAAGCCTTGGGACAGAGTTGACAATGAGTACAGCTTTTCACCCGCAGACCGATGGGAAATCAGAGAGAACTATTCAGACATTGGAAGATATGTTAAGGGCTACATCGTTGGATTGGCAAGGGACTTGGGATGAACATTTGCCATTAGTAGAGTTCGCGTATAATAACAGTTTTCATGCTAGTATTGGAATGGCACCGTACGAGGCACTGTATGGGCGAAAGTGTAGATCACCGACTTGTTGGGACGAAGTAGGTGAAAAGAAGTTGACTGGACCTGAAATCGTCCAAGTGACGGCGGACAAAGTACAACAGATAAGGAATTGGCTGTTGACCGCTCAGAGTAGACAGGAATCTTATGCCGATCGTAGGAGGCGTGATTTAGAATTTCAAATAGGGGATAGAGTGTTTTTGAAAATCTCGCCAACTAAAGGAGTTATGAGATTCGGTATTCGCGGGAAGTTAAGCCCGAGTACGTGGGACCGTTCGAAATTTTGGAAAGAGTTGGAGATTGTTGACCGCAAGGACCAGACTTTAAGGAAAAGAGTGATTCCTTATGTAAAAGTGCAATGGAGCAACCATACTGAAAGAGAAGCTACATGGGAGCTCGAGAGCGAGATGCGAGAAACGTATCCCGACCTATTTTCAGAATGACGAGTTCGGTTTGGAGGACCAAACCCTTTTAAGGAGGTAAGAATGTAACAACCGGCCATTTTATTTTATTTTTTATTTGTGTTGGGCTATTATAAATTAAGTTATGGAATGGGTTTAATGTTGGCCCAAATAAATTAAAAACCCAATAAGGTTAGTTAACCTTTTTATAATAGGAAATTGAAACCCTAAGTATATATATATATGCCCATAATAAACCCTACCTCTCTTTATTAATCACAAAAGAAAAGAAAAAAAAATAAAGAACGGGAATAGAGAAGGGAGAGGCGGCGGCAGTGAGAGGATCGCAGAGAGAGAGAGGTCGGGCAAGAAGGAAAAGGAAGAAGAGGAAAAATCAACCAAGGTAAACCCTAAACC
The DNA here is from genome assembly GCA_026119855.1 of Campanula takesimana. NCBI lineage: Eukaryota > Viridiplantae > Streptophyta > Magnoliopsida > Asterales > Campanulaceae > Campanula > Campanula takesimana. The sequence goes on from JAOWBW010001100.1 coordinate 482,235, forward strand.
TTCCTAACCTTTTATTATTCATCTTTGATTAATGAAACCATTAGAAAATCATGGTTGGGGAACCCTAAATTGAGAGTGATAAACTAGGGTTTGAGTAATAGGAATTACGAAGAGGAAGAAGATGATGAATGTTGTGTGTGTGTGCTGATTTATGTGTGTGTGTGCTGATTTATGTGTGTGCGTGTGTGCTGCCATGAGTGTGTGGCAGTGTGTGTGTGTGTGCGTGAAGCGTGTGTGTGTTGTGCGTGAAGTGTGTGTCTCCAGTGGGTGTGTACGTTATGTATATACTGGGTGTGTGCGTTAGGTATGTGTTCTGTGTGTGTGTGTTTTGTGTTATGCGTGTATGTGTGTGTGTTTCAAATGGTGAAAACAGTGGGTGTGACGTACTGTGAACAGTGATTTTACGTGCGTGAACAGTAACGTGAATAGTGATTAATCTGTGAATAGTGATTAAATGTGTGAATAGTGATTTTATAAGCTGAGAATAGTGTTTTAAATAGGATGAATGAAACCCTAAAACCGATTATTTGGGAACGGAATTAATGTAACCCTAAGGGTATTTAGTAATCCGAAAGGGGTATTTTGGGAACACCAATAACGGGTAGAACGAACCCTAACAAAGAGTTTAAGATGATGAACTCGTGAAGTTAAGAAAGTAAAATAAAGTCTAATGGGGACGGAGAATTAAAGTAATTCATATTCCTAAGAAAGCCGTGTTTGCGTGTTTGTAGATTTTGCACGTGAATTTGCTAAGTGAAGACGGCAAGGCTAAGGTAAGGGATTACGATCCTTAGTTCTTGATGTCTCTATCCTTTAATGTAGGATTCCTATATATTCTTTCATGAGTAGTTACCTAGTGGCGGTAACATTTGAATTCTTAAAAGTTGTGAACGCCTTTTGAATGTTCCTACCCCTTGACATGTTTTAAATCAATGGGTACCAAAAACATATCTTTGAAATTGTAGTGTTCTCGTACCTTGAACACTAAGTTGAAACCTTACTATATCTTAATGTGGTATAGACATTCCCTAACTTTGCTATATCTTAATGTGGTATAGACATTCGCTACTTTGCTATATCTTAATGTGGTATAGACATTCGCGTACTTTGCTATATCTCAATGTGGTATAGACATTCGCTTACTTCACTATATCTCAATGTGGTATAGACGTTCGCTTAGTCTGATATGAAAAGGACTAAGTAGGTTAATCTAGTTTGAAATGAAAAAGAACTAGATTTTTGTACTGCTTAAATGAAGTAGTTGATTATCATGATAAATCTTATATAAATGCCCTGATCAGGCATTGCACCTGAAATGATGACGTTATATTGGAATTGACGGATTCGGAAATTAATGCCACAATTCTTTTGAAAGTCTACTTTGTTAACTGTTTTGAATATCTGCGGTTAACTTATCTTGCTATGAAAAGCTTATCTTTAAAAATGTTATTGTCGTTCTGTTCTTCCGGTCATCTCTCCTTAGTACCCGGAGAGATCCCGTATGAACTTACTGAGCATTGTTCGCTCACCCCTTCCATAATATTTGTTCTCCAGGATATTAATAGGAGACGGTCTCGAAGGAAATAATAAAAGGTTAGGAAGGTTTAGGGTTTACCTTGGTTGATTTTTCCTCTTCTTCCTTTTCCTTCTTGCCCGACCTCTCTCTCTCTCTGCGATCCTCTCACTGCCGCCGCCTCTCCCTTCTCTATTCCCGTTCTTTTTTTTTTTCTTTTCTTTTGTGATTAATACAGAGAGGTAGGGTTTATTATGGGCATATATATATACTTAGGGTTTCAATTTCCTATTATAAAAAGGTTAACTAACCTTATTGGGTTTTTAATTTATTTGGGCCAACATTAAACCCATTCCATAACTTAATTTATAATAGCCCAACACAAATAAAAAAATAAAATAAAATGGCCGGTTGTTACATTAAGAAACTACTTGTACGTAACAATATGGTAAATCCACAATTGATCTTGACTAAATCTTCCAAATGTCATGATCTTAACCAAGTCAGATGTCACATTTTTATTAGCCCCTTCCCCTTAATGTGGAAAATGTCCCAACCCAACTAAGTTATTTATCTATAAATACTTCATTTCCTCAACCTAAAATCTATACAATAAAATAGTTAAGCAACCTTAATACTATATCCAAAGTCAAAATCATGGGCATAGGTGAATTTAAGCTTGTGGGAGCAATTGGAAGTCCATATGTAACACGAGTTATATTTGCTCTCAAATTCAAGTCCATTGACTATGAACTCTTAGAAGAGAAATTCCCTGCAAAAAGTGATCTATTGCTTCAATCCAACCCTGTTCATAAGAAAGTTCCGGTTCTTATCCACAACGATGACCCCATTTGCGAGTCCGCTCTAATAGTTGAGTACCTCGATCAGATCAAACCCGATGGCCCATTGATACTCCCATCTGATCCTCTTGATCGCGCCACTGCCAAATTTTGGCAAGTCTATATTGATCAGGTACGTCTTTTCTCTATCCAATCGAGCTCTTTGATTGCTCGTGTCCCTCTTATTTTTTTTTCTTCATTTTATGTACAGATTGGTATACAAAATATACCATCTACATAAAATTTACGTCATACTGACAAATGATGTTTTTATAAATTTATGATATATAGTATTGGTGGGCATTTTTCGAAGAGCTAAGAAGGACACGGGAAGAGGAACAACAAGCGGCGTACTCGAAGAAAATAATGGAAGGTTTAGGGCTATTAGAAGAGGCATTTGTGAAATGTAGTAAAGGGAAGGCTTATTTTGGTGGAGATGAAATAGGGTTCCTTGACATATCCGTGGGTTGTTACTTGGGATGGCTCAAGTATCTCGACAATATTTTGCCGATAAATTTGTTCGACGAGATCAAAACGCCGGAATTCGTTAAATGGTCCGAGAAAATGCTTGAGCATGATGTTGTTAAGGATGTGATTCCGACGACGGAGGTGTTTGATGCGTTTTTTAAGATGGTCTCAATTGCAAGACCACCTTATGATAAATGAGAAGTATAATGTGTGTAGGGGATAAAAATAAGAGTTTGATGAGTAATTAATCATGTTGATTATTCTTGAAACATTTCTTAATAACTAGGTTCAGTATGGACCAAATTGTTTTATCAGGATTTTTTTAAGTCAAAAATCCTTGTTTGTGATTGTAATTTTACTCTTGTTATTTCGGTTTATGATTAATGATTGTATTGGAGTAAGATTTACTCCTTCAAAAATATTGTACTCCATCTGTCCCAAAGTATATGTCCACATTTCTTTTTTAGCCTGTCCCATAATATATGTTTACTTTCTAAAATGACAAAAATTCTTTACTATTCCTCCCACTCGTTCACTCTCCAACTTACTTTTATACTCACAACAATCAACTTACTACTCACTCCCGCTCATTCTCTCTCCTACTTTATTTTTACAATCACGACACTTATATCACTTTCACAATTTCTTAATCTCCGTGCAAATGAGAGGTTGGACATATATTCTGGGACGGAAGGAGTATTATCTGACCATCCGAATTTACTATAAATAACAAGTGTTTATATTTTCTTAAAAATTTCATCATCCCTTTATTTTTCCCTCAGGCTATAGTTACTGCTATGATCACCTGTTGAAGGTGATCAAGAACAACTCCAAGATACTACCTAAGTGCAATGCTAGGGGCACAAAATAAGGTCACGAAATTTTGCTCACAAAATGAGGTGGTTATATTTTATTGGTTGCATCGATAATTAATGGACCCTCCACACTCTAATTAAAAACCCAATAAAATCATTACACCTAGGATTTTATGAGCAAGTTTTTGTGACTTTTTTGTGCACAAGTTTAATTCCATCAACACCTTCTCTACCTAAAATTTTGAATAGTGCATCAAGCCTGTTAAAAAGACTTAGCACACTCCACTAATTTTCTTTTTTAGACAGCTGAATCCAAGACACATGTAGAAAAAAATATACCCCCGTCTTGAAAAGTTTGTCCCGTTTTGAGTTTTTATGGTCAGCATAAATAAACTTTGATCAAGCTTTAGTGTCAATCTAATGATTACAATGAAATCTCAAACTGTGTATTGTTTGGGCCAGAATTTTTATCTTCCTAAACATCTTGAAAGCCTTCAACTTGGCACGATATTTAGACCCTTCAAGTTGTCGCCTCACGAACTTGCAGGTATATTAGACACGTTTTAAATTATATCTTCTATCCTATTTTTCAGGAGCTACACTTATCAGCAACAAAGGCGAAGACTAAGTCAAGCTTACCTCTTTTTGGCGTCAAAGGGATAAGGAGGCTAACAAACTGGCCGAAAATCATGGATATCCTCTTCATCTCGTGATTAGCCATTGTGTAGTATAAATAAAATTGGAAAACACTTGTAAACGACACACACTCACAGCACTATACTCTTCATACTTTCTTTGTATTCATTTTCTCGAAACTTATGTTTTTTATATATAAGCAAGATATAATAATACATATGTACATATATATTATATGAAGAACATATCCTATACGGACTTGTACATTGTAAAAAAAAGAGTAAGTTTTGGAGAAAACTAGTTCCTACATAAGTTATAAAAACAATAACAACGGCCGTTGTTATTGTTTTTGAGTGGTAGTGTCAGTATTTTAGAGTGTCAGTGTTGGAAATGGGTTTGGCAAAATGTGGTTTGACCACATTTTGACCCAATTTTCAAAATAGTTTCATTTTGTGTAAATAAAAATAAGTTGCTTAATTGAAATCTACATTTAGTATATATTAGGAAAATGCATTTATTTACTCAAAACCATTTTCGGGTGAATGAGAAATTAATGCTCAAAGTGTGCAACTTTAATGGGTTTATGAAGAGTTGGAAATGTGGAAAGCCATGTATCCCACATTGATGGGAAAATAAAAAAAATGAGAGTATTTAATATAAATCATCTTAAGTGGAGTCAATCAAGTGTGAACTTCCTACCATACAAGCTAAGTGGGCCTTTGGGCTAACCATGCAAGCTAGTGGGTAAATAAGTTAATTTTGGGCTAGCCCAAAATTGACCTATGACCCGCGAAGCGGCGGTTTAAGGCGCACTTTGCACTTCGCATCGGTCGCTGGGAGCCTTAAAGTTTTGACAAAATTCGGCTCGGTGGTGGTCCATGCGTGTGGGTTGGGTGCGGCTCGTTCCAGCCCAGGTGGGCTTGCATGTTGGGCTGCCAGCTGTAGCGGACCGCGCATGGGTTTGGAGCTGCGGATCGGATCCGTGTCCGTTCGTGTATGGGCGCGGATCGGATGGTGGTTATGGGTTGCATACGTTCACACTGGATCGGGGCTGGTTCATTGAATCTGGTTCCTCGATCAGGTGCGATCCAACGATCCAGATTCGCCAGATCCAAATTGTGCCTATTCCCCAACAGGTCCCTGTGACTCTTCATATACTACAAATACCCCCTACCAGATTTTCAATTCATTCATTCCAACATCCAGAGCATTAGTGACGCAACACGAAAGCGATAGTATTCGTGGTTAGCGCACTAAACACAAGAGTTCACAAGTGATGAACCCTAGAACACAATAAATCTGGAATCCATCAGAAAAGAGAAAAAAATCTCCTTGAACAAAATTCAATCAATAATAAAAGTTGTAACCCTAAAATAATAAAAGAGATGAGTATTTATACTCCTAACTAAACCCTAGCAAATAATAAAGAAAGTCATAATCTCAAAATGAAACATAACAAAAAGTAATAATGAATTGTTTTAATAAAACTAAAAATAACTCGGCAAACTCGTCTCCAGTCGGCGGCACCAAACGGGCGCTTAGACTGGACCACGCGAGCGCTCGCACACGGCAGAAACTTCAGCCGTTTTGAAACTAATTCCAGGTGGGCGCCTGATGACCATCGGGCAGGCGCTCGGTCTGCTTTGCTGGAATTCCTGTGCAGTCTTCGCTCCTACATCAGTCTCCTCCACCTCTAAAGAACTCGACCCCGAGTTCTCACCAAGATAAAGAACCCCATCCGCGTGGTAGTCATACATATTCCCCGAGCTTGCACCGTTGTAAGTAAACTTCACTCGTGGCCAAGCTAATTTCCACTGTTTCGGCTCGTCTCCCCAAAAACTGCTGATCACATTCCCCACAATCCGGTTAGTATCCTCAATCTGACCGTCCGCATATGAGCAGTAAGAATTTTCTCGTTCTGTATGAGCATCATGACCGGTTCGTCGTTCGCAACCCCTTTCTCAAAACGCAGAACAGAAGCTATTGCAATGTTATGCTTTGCCCATTTAAACATCAGAACATTATCCTTTCCCCGATAAGTACTGTCATGATCATATTGCCAAGGGAGACCAAGCAATATGTGACATACATCCACATTCACAACGTCACAAACAACCTCCTCCTTATAGTGTAAACCAATAGATATAGGGACCCTGCAAGTCCGTGACACCCTGAGTTCGGAACCCTTATTCACCCATCCCAAACTAAATGGTTTCTCATGAAGTTCAGTTTTCAACCCTAAAAATGTAGGGTTTTGATACATCATGCGCAGCGGAATAAACAGATAAAATCAAACACCCAAGAGCCCGGATCCGTGCATGTTGATTAAATTAAATACAAGATGAAAGAAACATACCCTTGAAGATCGAATCCATGAACACGGACTTTGAGGTGTTAACGCAAACACCCTCTATCAGTATCCACACGTCGAACGGATATCAAGAACACCTTCTTGATCTGGATTGCTAGACCCAAGGCTTGATGAAGAAATGATTTCTTCGTGGAATTATTTTGTTTCATTGATTATTGTATTTTGATGATTAAGAATCACAAAATAAATAATCCTACCTCTCTATGATTTATTGTTTCTAAAACAATTGTTTGTGATTTGTAAAACACCATTAGAGGCTGTCAAACCCGACTGTATATCTTATATAAGGGTTTGACCTAATTCTGTTTGGGATCGGGATTTCTTTTCGCCAAAGAAAACTGAACAAACTGGACTGATCCGGCGAAGACAGCCGTACAGCTCATACAGAGCCGTACGCCATAATCAGAGCCGTACGGAGCCAATTCTAAAATCCCAGATTTTTCGCCTTTTAACAATTCGCTCTATTGTGTGTGACCCAATAGGATTATACTATGTTGGCAACGAGTCCGAACGAGACAGAACCCGTAAGTCATAAGCGGACTCTAGCAAGCCATTATGACTACCCAATTAGTATAACTTTGAAAGCCCAAAGTAACCTTATAGAACATATCATAATCCCTTTGTCACACGATATCATATTGAACATAAGTCATGGTCCACGTCAACTTATGTTGTCCAATGCTTTCTCGATCTTGAGTAGATTGATATAAGCAAATAACATTGAACGGTTCAATTCATTTGGGTACGGCCGTACACTATTATCAATCTCACTCATCGAGTGGCCAAGCAGATATCTCTCTTGAGAGAGGGACAAATCTCATCTTGACTTATCATTCTTCCCTACAAGAATCCGATTATGCCAATCGTAGCCTTTATAACTTCCCGGTTAGGGGTAGCATTTGAGTACGTCAAACATAATGTTCATCATGTGGAAGACCATGATAATCTCAAGTCTAAGGATATCAAATGATATGACTATTATGAGATTTAATTATGACATTTGATCATGACATAAATCTCATAACGGGTCTATCCAGTACATGTTCCCCAACATGTACCCAAAAGTTTAATCCGCATCCTATGCACCATAATCATCATATGATTATCCATTAAACTCATGCTAGATCTTTATAAGTGCTAGGGACAATGATTATTATAATAAATATGCAAAATATATAATAATCGGGTTTGTTATCTCTATAACAATGAAGCTATGATATAACGCATAGGCCTTTCTCAAGGGCCTATGGCATAATATCCAATAAAAAAGTCCACCAATTTCTACGACACCATATTTTCTGTGCAACCATTATCAATAATTAAATTACATACCTTGTTCTTAACAGAACAGTGTGCTCGGAACAGATTCTTCCTCTGCCCCTCATCCTTGGGAGATAGCAGCATCTGTTGAAGCACAAATCAGACTCGCTCCCCAGACTCCTCTTTAGGAAATTCGACCCCTTCGTACTCATTAGTGACGCCTTCTTCCTCCTCGTATTCTGCTTCCAGAATCGCAGCCGTTCGCTGGGTGGGGCAAACGTTGGATCTGTGACCCTGTCCTCCACAACGAAAACACTTATCCCTTGTTGGCTTGGCATAAGGGTTTGTTGTTTTCTGTACTAGAGCTTTGTTTCCTGTGGATCTACTAGTGTTGTTTGTACTCTTATCCTGTGGAGTTAGGTCCTTAACTGTTGTCCCATTCTCCTTATCAGTCCCTATTTCAGAACTACCCTGTTGATTCCATTTTTCCATAAGTTCGGCCTTCAAAGCCAGCGTGGAAGCATCCGTCAAGGTCCACACCTGATGCAAACCCATATTCTCCTTTATCGAACTTTTCAGACCGTTGATGTAGCGTGCAACTTTCTGATCCTCGGTTTCTTCGATCTCAACCCGCGCAGTATACCTCTGAAACTCAGTAGTATACTCATCAACTGTTCTCTTGCCCTGCACACAGTTGAGATATAACTTATACAAAATCTGCTCATAGTCTGCCGGTAAGAAACTCTCAGAAATCAACTGCTTCATACGCCTCCAAGTTTTAACTGGCCCCTTTCCTTGACGTCGTCTCTGTCCCGCGAGTTTGTCCCACCAAACTGCAGCAGTACTTGTTGGGTTTCGTAGTAACATGCGCAGTGGAATTAAGCATTTAAAATTTTATAAAACACAAAGCCCATAGATCCATTCATATGATTATATCAAATACATGCAATATGAATACTAAAATACTAACCCTTGATGACTTTGAATTTTAACCTTTGATCTTGGTGGAGAATTTGAAGCTTGATCACGAACAAGTAAGAACACGAACTTTGAAGATGATGAGCTTCACCCTCTAGCGGTATCCACACCACGAACGAATATCAAGGAGCTTCTTGATCTTGGTTGCTAGACCAAAATTGTGAAACACGCTTTCACAATTATTATGAACTATATGGAATATAAATTGTGTTTATTCTTGTTCATCAATCTAGGGATTTCTTAGAACAAGAAATAACTCTCTAAAACTCTTTTGAGGCTTACACAAACTTATGTACTGATTTTGGGCGAATTAGGGCTGTTTAAATACTTGTTAAAACTATTCCAAATAGGTAACAAATGTCTAAACCCGCAAGAAAACGGATTAAGGAAAGTTTCTGCCGAAACTGACTGGTCCGGCCGGGTATAACAAGTGGTCCGACCGGACCAAGCCTGGTCCGACCGGGTATTGCTTCTGGTCCGCCCGGACCTCCCTTTTTCCACTTTTCTTCCTCTAAATTCCTTAAATCCTGGAATGGTCCTTCGACCTAATATTCCAATATAGTCCTTTAGGATTCGTTCTATTGTGTGTGATACTCTAGGATTACACTAAGTTGGCAATGGGTTCAAACATGAAACCATAAGATATGATTAGGTTCTAGCAAACCGTCATACCTACCCAAATAGTGTAACTAGATACAAGTTCGCATTCCTTTAGAACATGTCACAATCCTTTTGTCCACGATGTCATTGAACACAAGTCATGGTCAAACAGTCAACTTGTATTGTTCAATTCTTTCTCGATTCTGAATATGTTGATAATCCAAATGTCATTGATCCAATCAATTCATTTGAGTCCGGCCAAACATTTTCATCAACATCATTCCTACGAGAGGCCCAAGCTTGACATCTCTCCGAAGAGGGACAAATCCATTTATCTTATTATTCTTCCCTACGTGAATTCGATTATGCCAATCATACCCTTTATAACTACCCGGTTAAAGATAGCGTTTGAATATGTCAAACATAATGTTCATCAAGTGGAAGACTATAATAACTTCATGTCTAAGGATTCAAATGACATAACTAATATGAGATATATGTACGACATAGACCATGACATAAATCTCATACAGCGGGTCATGTCCAGTACCTTGTTCTAAACAAGTACCCATAAATCTAACATGATCACCCAATGATCATTTAGCCTTTATACTAGCACTTAACAAGTACTAGGGACGGAGATTATTATAAGTAAACATGAACAACAATAATAATCAAAACATCTTTTTATTAATATGAATAAATGATAACAATTACAACGTTTATTAAACGTGCCTAGGGCACCAACACTAACAATCTCCCACTTGCCCTAGGCCCAATCTCATATGTATCTAATACCCATGGACCTAACATGACCATCATGTTTAGCTTGTGGAAGTCCCTTTATTAGCGGGTCCGCGACATTGTCATCAGTAGGTACTCTGCATATATTCACGTCTCCCTTATCAACGATTTCTCGAATGATATGAAAATGCTTAAGTATGTGTTTGGATTTCTGATGTGCTCTTGGTTCCTTTGCTTGATAAATAGCACCATTATTATCACAATAAAGGTCTATTGGATTAGCAATACTAGGAACCACTTCAAGTTCAGTAATGAACTTCTTAATCCAAACAGCTTCCTTTGCAGCATCCGATGCAGCAATATACTCAGCTTCCGTTGTAGAATCAGCGACTGTACTCTGCTTGGAACTCTTCCATCTTACAGCTCCACCATTTAACATAAACACAAAACCCGATTGCGATCGACTATCATCTTTGTCGGTTTGGATGCTTGCATCCGTGTAAGCATTTACAACGAGGTCATCTTCCATTACTCCATAGACCAAAAACGAATCTTTAGTCCTTCTCAAGTACTTAAGAATCGCTTTAACAGCCATCCAGCGATTTTCATCGGGGTCGGATTGATATCTACTCGTCATGCTCAAAGCATAAGATACATCCGGCCTAGTACATATCATTGCATACATGATGGACCCAATTGCCGAAGCATATGGAACATCATTCATTTTCTCACGCTCATATTTTGTCTTAGGACATTGAGTCTTGCTTAGAGAAACTCGATGTAACACTGGCAAGGTTCCTCTCTTAGAATTTTCCATGCGGAATCTTCTAATGACCTTGTCAATGTATGTACTTTGGCTTAAGCCAATTAGCTTTCTTGATCTATCTCTGTAGATCTTAACGCCAAGTATATATGCGGCTTCACCCATATCTTTCATTGCGAAGAACTTTCCTAACCAAGTCTTTACAGACTAAAGTGTAGGAATGTCGTTTCCAATGAGTAATATGTCATCCACATATAAAATAAGGAATAGCACTATGCTCCCACTAATCTTCTTGTATACACAAGGTTCATCTTCGTTCTTGATGAAGCCAAACTCTTTGACCGATTCATCAAAACGGAGATTCTAACTCCTAGAAGCTTGCTTCAATCCATAGATGGATCTCTGCAATTTGCATACTTTCGAATTTTGTTCAAAACCCTCGTGTTGTGTCATATAGACATCCTCTTGAAGGTTTCCATTAAGGAAAGCGGTTTTGACGTCCATCTACCATATCTCATAGTCATGATATGCGGCAATGGCAAGCAAAATTCTTATAGACTTGATCATTGCTACAGGTGAAAAGGTTTCATCATAGTCAATACCATGAACTTGCCTATAACCTTTCGCTACAAGTCTAGCTTTGTAAGTATGCACCTTCCCATCCATATCAGTCTTCTTCTTGAAGACCCATTTGCATCCTATGGTTTTTGTTGGGTTTCCAAGTAACATGCGCAGCGGAATTTAGCAATTAAAATTTTAAGAAACCCAAACCCATGGATCCGTTCATATGATTAAATCAAATACAACATGATGAATAAAGGAAAAACTAACCCTTGATGGCTATCAAATTTTCTCTTGGTCTTTGGTGGAGATTTGAAGACTTGATCACGATCACAAAGCTTGAACACGAACTTTGAAGATGATATTTTCACCCTCTAGCGGTATCCACACTTCGAACGAATATCAAAGGAACTTCTTTGATCTTGGTTGCTAGACCAATATTATGAAACACACTTTCACAATACAATGAAGAACTATATGGAATTTATTTTGTGAATTATTTTGTTCTTCAATCAATGATATCTTAGAACAAAATAAAATCTCTCTCAAACTCTTTGAGACTCACAAAAGCACTTGTTCATATGGTCTGGCCGAATTGGTGTTTTTATACACAATTAAGACCTATTCCAAATAGGTAACTTGTGTCAAAAACCATTCCTAATCGAATTAGGAAATTTCAAACCGGCATACCGGGCGCCCGCCTGGTACCCCCGAGCGCCCGCTCATTTGGACAGAAAGTCCAATTCTTTTCTAGCTTGTTCAGGCGCCCGCCTGGTGCAACCCAAGCGCCCGCTTGGTTGACCAGGAGGCCCAGAACTTTCCAGAAATTCCTTGGAAGTCCTCCGACCCTAAATGCCAATATAGTCCTTTTATTTAAGATTCGTTCTATTGTGTGTGACCCTCTAGGATTATACTAAGTTGGCAATGGGCTCAAACATGATCCCATAAGATATGATTAGGTTCTAGCAAACCGTCATACCTACCCAAATAGTATAACTAGATACAAGTTCGCATTCCTTTAGAATATGTCACAATCCCTTTGTCCACGATGTCATTGAACACAAGTCATGGTCAAACAGTCAACTTGTTTTGTTCAATACTTTCTCGATTCCGAATATGTTGATAATTCAAATGCTATTGATCCAATCAATCCATTTGAGTCCGGCCGAACATTTCATCAACATCATTCCTTCGAGGGGCCCAAGCTTGACATCTCTCCGTGGAGGGACAAATCCATTTAGCTTATTATTCTTCCCAACGGGGATCCGATTATGCCAATCATACCCTTTATAACTACCGTGTTAAGGTAGCGTTTGAATATGTCAAACACAATGTTCATCAAGTGGAAGACTATAATAACTTCATGTCTAAGGATTCAAATGACATAACTAATATGAGATATATGTACGACATAGACCATGACATAAATCTCATACAGCGGATCATGTCCAGTGCCTTGTTCCAAACAAGTACCCATAAATCTAACATGATCATCTCATGATCATTTAGCCTTTATACTAGTGCTTAACAAGTACTAGGGACGGGGATTATTATAAGTAAACATGAACAACAATAATAATCAAAACATCTCTTTATTGATATGAAATAAATGATAACAATTACAACGTTTATTAAACGTGCCTAGGGCACCACTACCAACAATCTCCCACTTGACCTAGGCCCAATCTCCCATGTATCTAATACCCATGGACCTAACATGACCATCATGTTTAGCTTGTGGAAGTCCCTTTGTTAGTGGGTCCGCAACATTGTCATCAGTAGGTACTTTGCATATATTTACGTCTCCCCTATCAACGATCTCTCGAATGATATGAAAACGCCTAAGTATGTGTTTGGATTTCTGATGTGCTCTTGGTTCCTTTGCTTGAGCAATAGCACCATTATTGTCGCAATAAAGGTCTATTGGATTAGCAATACTAGGAACCACTTCAAGTTCAGTTTGAACTTCTTAATCCAAACAGCTTCCTTTGCAGCATCCGATGCAGCAATATACTCAGCTTCTGTTGTAGAATCAGCGGTTGTACTTTGCTTGGAACTCTTCCAGCTTACAGCTCCACCATTTAACACAAACACAAAACCCGATTGCGATCGGCTATCATCTTTGTCGGTTTGGAAGCTTGCATCCGTGTAAGTATTTACAACGAGATCATCTTCCATTCCTCCATAGACTAAAAACGAGTCTTTAGTTCTTCTTAAGTACTTAAGAATCGCTTTTACAGCTATCCAGTGATTTTTGCCAGCGTCGGATTGGTATCTACTTGTCATGCTCAAAGCATAAGATACATCCGGCCTAGTACAAATCATGGCATACATGATGGACCCAATTGCCGAAGCATATGGAACATCATTCATTTTCTCACGCTCATCGTTTGTCTTGGGACATTGAGTCTTGCTTAGAGAAACTCCATGTAACACTGGCAAGGTGCCTCTCTTGGAATTTTTCATACGGAATCTTTTAATGACCTTGTCAATGTATGTACTTTGGCTTAAACTAAGTAGCCTCCTTGATCTATCTCTATAGATCTTAATGCCAAGAATATATGCGGCTTCACCCATATCTTTCATTGCGAAGCACTTTCCTAACCAAGTCTTCACAGACTGAAGTGTAGGAATGTCGTTTCTAATGAGCAATATGTCATCCACATATAAAAAAGGAATAGCACTATACTCCCACTAATCTTCTTGTATACACAAGGCTCATCTTCGTTCTTGATGAAACCAAACTCTTTGACCGATTCATCAAAACAGAGATTCCAACTCCTAGAAGCTTGCTTCAATCCATAGATGGATCTCTGCAATTTGCATACCTTAGAATCTTGTTCAAAACCTTCTGGTTGTGTCATATACACATCCTCTTGGAGTTTTCCATTCAGGAAAGCGGTTTTGACGTCCATCTGCCATATCTCATAGTCATGATATGCGGCAATGGCAAGCAAAATTCTTATAGACTTGATCATTGCTACGGGTGAAAAGGTCTCATCATAGTCAATACCATGAACTTGCCTATAACCCTTCGCTACAAGCCTAGCTTTGTAAGTATGCACCTTCCCATCCATGTCAGTCTTCTTCTTGAAGACCCATTTGCATCCTCATTGATTGTCTTGCATGGATTTGCAATTCGGATTCCATGGCTCCAAGCCACTTGTCCGAATCAGGAGAAGACTCGCCTCTTGGTAGGTTGACGGTTCATCATTCTCAATGATTCTACCTCATTACATCCGTTACGAGAAATCCATATCTCTCGGGCTCGGATCGTAACCTACTAGATCTGCGAGATGCTTGTGTATTTTGAACAGGTTCCACAACTCCTTGTGGTTCTTGTTCTTGTTCCACTATTGGTTCAATGCTATTTTCTGGGTCTCGAATTTCTTCAAGATTTATTTACTCCCTGATTTCTTTGGAGAGATGAATTCTTTCTCAGAAAGACACCAGTTCGGGCAACAAACACGTTGTTGTCCTCTCGGTTGTAAAAGTAATATCCTTTAGTTTCCTAGCATATCCACGAAGAACATTTATCAGATTTTGTGCTAGTTTGTCAGAGATAAGTCTCTTGACATAAACTTTCTCAACCCCAAATCCTCATGAAAGATAAACTAGGTTTCTTCCACTCCACATCTCATATGGAGTCTGGAACCGATTTAGTTGGAACTTGATTTAGTGTGAAGCAGCGGTTTCTTGGGCGTACCCCAAAAGGATATTGGAAATCAACTTGACTCATCATTGATCGAACCATGTCTAACAAGTCCGATTTCTCCTCTCAACACACCATTCCATTGTGGTGTTCCGGGCGAGTCAATTGTGAAACTATTCCGGTACATAATAGCAATTGTTCAAAACAAGTATTAAACCGGAAGGTAAAGTGACTTCGTAAGTCCCTACGACTAATGCAGCAACTCTTACTCCATTCCCCACGCGTAGGTCTACTTCACCCTCTTTAAGCAGTCTCCTATTCTTTAGTCCCTCCACATTTAAACAAATATGAGAACCACATCCGGTATCCAATACCCAAGAATCAGTGGTAGAAAGGAGAATATCTATCATATAGATACCTGAAGTCGACGCAGTCCCACTGCTCTTCTTCTTCGTTAGCTCTTCCTTAAAAGCCTTGCAATTACGTTTCCAATGACAAATTTCTTGACAATGGAAACAAATTGCATCCTTTTGTGAATCGGGGTTTGCCTCTGAAGCCTTGGCAACCTTTGCCTTGCTTATCTTGGGTTTGACAACTTTCTTACCCTTTCCTTTGGCACTAGCCTTCTTCCCATCATGAACCATGAGCACAGGAGAACCTTTCTCCACAACCTTCATCTCCGCAGTCTTAAGTATATTATGAAACTCGGAGAGATTCTTATCCATTCCATGCATGTTATAATTCATCACAAACTGATTATAACATTTAGGTAATGAATTAAGCATGTGAGGACTCACTTGTTTCCCTTCACTCATTTTACAAGAAGTGAATGCAACAATGGTCTTGTACCTCTTTTGCCTAGCTTGCTCTTGAAACATGTCTCTTAACTTCACGCCTATCTCATAGGCTTCTAAATATTCCAAACTTTGTTGGTGTTTTGAGCACATAGTAGCAAGCATGAGACAACTTACATCTTTAAATCATTACGATGTTTCTTGTAATTGTCTCTTTCTGCCCTAGGGCAGTAGCTTCTGGTTCAGCATGAAGAGGCCCATCGAGAATGTACAACTTATTTTCTTGGCTTAGAACAATTCTTAGGCTACGGATCCAATCTATAAGTTTGTACCATTCTCTTGGAGCTTATCCTTCTCAAGGATCGATCGCAACGAAATTGATTTAGTGTTGGTAGTCATTATCTACAATTATGCAAAAAAAATTCAAATTTAATAAGTACCAATTTCATTAAAAGAAATAAACAATGTATTTTTTCAAAAAATACTCCCACTAAATTATACAACCTTCTTATACATCCAATGTATAATATAATTTAAATGGGCTAAGATCCAACTTTAATTTAATTTCAAGTCTGCTAAGGCGGATTACACAAAATCAAATTAAATAGGTAGACAATCATGTCAATCATATCCCATATGATTCTTAGATCATTTTCTGAGATTCTTTAAGAAATCCAATTTCAAAAAGCATGTTTAATCTCAACTTTACCTAGGCCCAAAACTGTTTTGACGCCTAATTAAGTCCAACCATTTTAAATGTATAGTTAATGTGCCTCGCTAGGGCGTGCCCACATTATCTATCTTGCTCATACATAAATAAAATTAATGCACCTCGCTAGGGCGAATCTACATTAAAATCACCCATGTACTAACAAGTGTTTTAATCATGGCATGGCAATAAAGGACTTAAAACTTTCATTGAAGGTTTAATCACATATAGCATATAACACATTTATGAGCACATAATATAAACATGTTACATATCAAGTTTAGCCACTAAATTAATAGTCATTAATTTAAGCATAATATTTATGTGTCATTAGTTTCTCTATAATTATGAGGATCAGACTATTTCAACTTTGGTTATTATCTCCAAATCAAGACAACAAGAAGTGCGGCCGAAACTAAGCCATAAGGCATCCACAATTCCGCACTAATTCAAGAAACCAAGAAAGTAGTCCATGTGGCCGAAACTAAGCAATAGACGGTCTCGATGAACGTAGGCCAATTGCATCCACAATTCCACATGGATCTCCAATCTTTGAATCAAGAACTTTGTTTCTTAATTTTAGCAATTATGAACTCTTCATAATTCTAATTTCGTTTTATCCTTGAATCTTTGATTGCGATTAAGTTTGGGAAACACAGTCTCGATGAACGTAGGCTAGCCATCCAAACTTTTATCCAATCTCAGAATCACAGAGTCAAAACAAATAGGAAAATTAAACCCCGAGATCCATAACCAAAACCAAACGCTAAACACCTGCTCCAGACCAGAAGGTCCGGCTGGGTGCCTGCTCTGGTCCGGTCGGACCTACCTCTGAAAAATCCAGATTTTTCAAGTTTGAACACCAGACCAAACGCCCGATCCCCGCTCCAGACCAGAAGGTCCGGCCGGGTATCTGATCTGGTCCGGTCGGACCTACGCTGAAAATCAAGAATTTTTAAAGTTCAAAAAATTGTCTCAAAATTGTTTTTCCCCGATTATCAAAACTTTGATCCAATCAAAAATTGATAATTCAAACAATTTTAAATCCACCATAATTTTTATTGCGATTGAATAGTGTGATTAAAGTTTACAAAACAATAAACCACATAAAACGCATATAACACATAAACATCATAATCCAATATTCACATCATGCTAGGCACATAAACAATTTATATACACATAACATGATCTAGTATTGAAATAATCAACATGAACGGGGCTCTGATACCACTGTTGGGTTTCGTAGTAACATGCGCAGCGGAATTAAGCATTTAAAATTTTATAAAACCCAAAGCCGTAGATCCATTCATATGATTATATCAAATACATGCAATATGAATACTAGAATACTAACCCTTGATGACTTTGAATTTTACCCTTTGATCTTGGTGGAGAATTTGAAGCTTGATCACGAATAAGTAAGAACACGAACTTTGAAGATGATGAGCTTCACCCTCTAGCAGTATTCACACCACGAACGAATATCAAGGAGCTTCTTGATCTTGGTTGCTAGACCAAAATTGTGAAACACGCTTTCACAATTATTATGAACTATATGGAATATAAATTGTGTTTATTCTTGTTCTTCAATCTAGAGATTTCTTAGAACAAGAAATAACTCTCTAAAACTCTTTTGAGGCTTACACAAACTTATGTACTGATTTTGGGTGAATTAGGGCTGTTTAAATACTTGTTAGACTTATTCCAAATAGGTAACAAATGTCTAAACCCGCAAGAAAACGGATTAAGGAAAGTTTCTGCCAAACCGACTGGTCCGGCCGGGTATAGCAAGTGGTCCGACTGGACCAAGCCTGGTCCGACCGGGTATTGCTTCTGGTCCACCCTGACCTCCCTTTTTCCACTTTTCTTCCTCTAAATTCCTTAAATCCTTGAATGGTCCTTCGACCCAATATTCCAATATAGTCCTTTAGGATTCGTTCTATTGTGTGTGACCCTCTAGGATTACATTAAGTTGGCAATGGCTTCAAACATGAAACCATAAGATATGATTAGGTTCTAGCAAACCGTCATAGCTACCTGAATAGTGTAACTAGATACAAGTTCGCATTCCTTTAGAACATGTCACAATCCTTTTGTCCACGATGTCATTGAACACAAGTCATGATCAAACAGTCAACTTGTATTGTTCAATACTTTCTCGATTCCGAATATGTTGATAATCCAAATGCCATTGATCCAATCAATTCATTTGAGTCCGGCCGAACAATTTCATTAACATTATTCCTACGAGAGGCCCAAGCTTGACATATCTCCGAAGAGGGACAAATCCATTTAGCTTATTATTCTTCCCTACGTGAATTCGATTATGCCAATCATACCTTTTATAACTACCCGGTTAAAGGTAGCGTTTGAATATGTCAAACATAATATTCATCAAGTGGAAGATTATAATAACTTCATGTCTAAGGATTTAAATGACATAACTAATATGAGATATATGTACGACATAGACCATGACATAAATCTCATACAGCGGGTCATGTCCAGTACCTTGTTCCAAACAAGTACCCATAAATCTAACATGATCACCCCATGATCATTTAGCCTTTATACTAGTGCTTAACAAGTACTAGGGACGGAGATTATTATAAGTAAACATGAACAACAATAATAATCAAAACATCTCTTTATTAATATGAATAAATGATAACAATTACAACGTTTATTAAACGTGCCTAGGGCACCAATACCAACAGTACTCTTCAATCGGATCGCCACCATCTTTACCTGTTTATTCGCAAATACCTCCATAACTTCGAAAAAGCGATCAACATCATTCTGCCAATCTAGGAAATCTTCAATCCCCATGGTTCATAGAAATAAGGAATATCGGCCGTAATTCTATAATCATGGCGGTGTCGATTATTACCCTGATCTGGTTCCTCATCATGAACAACCTCTTCTTCGGAACTGGACTCTTCATCATCCCGATTCTCTGCCCGTTGAGGACGTCGAACTAGATCTCGAACTGGATCAAACCTGTCTCTCTCACCCCTATGGTTCTGATTAACATTCTGACCCTGTTGAGCAGCCACCAACGCAGCAATCTGCATTGTTAAGGCAGCGATAGCGGTGGTAATTCCATCGATATCCACCTTTATAGACCGATCTCCCATAATGATTCAGTGATGCAAAAGACAAGATATGGCCTGCTCTGATGCCAACTTATGCAGCGCAGAAGCGATATTATTCGTGGTTAGCGCACTAAACACAAGAGTTCACAAGCGATAAACCCTAGAACACAATAAATCTGGAATCCACCAGAAAAGAGAATAAAATCTCCTTGAACAAAATTCAATCAATAATAAAAGTTGTAACCCTAAACAATGAAAGAGATGAGTATTTATACTCCTAACTAAACCCTAGCAAATAATAAAGAAAGTCCTAATCTCAAAAGGAAACATAACAAAAAGTAATAATGAATTGTTTTAATAAAACTGAAAATAACTCGGCAAACTCGTCTCCAGTCGGCGGCACCGAGCGGGCGCTTGGACTGGACCACGCGGGCACTCGAACACGGCAGAAACTTCAGCCGTTTTGAAACTAATTCCAGGCGGGCGCTTGATGACCATCGGGCGGGCGCTCGGTCTGCTTCGCTGGAATTCCTGTGCAGTCTTCGCTCCTACATCAATTAGAAGTAATCTGAGAGAGAGTCATATTGAAGAATTATTCCCTTCAAGTCCAGAAGTTTCGAGCATTAAACTTTGTTCGCCGAGTTCGTTAGTTTGAAGTGCTTCTACTAACGAAAGTTAAAGTCGTTGCATCTTAGAGAAGATTGCCGTTAATCCGTGAGCACCAGTGCGGGGCAAATTCTTCTTGCGGAGATTGTGTCCAACACAGGCCTCGACTAAAATCCGTCCCCATTTTAGTTTTTAGTATTTTTCATCATTTTCAAGAAAGCCTATATTTTACGTAACAGTCAGTAGTGTTCTTTTCTCGATCTCTTTCCCTTAAGATTTCAATCTAGATCTGGATGTAGATATGAAATCTTCTCTTAAGCATGTTTGATATGGGTGTGCGCGCGTGTCTGTGTGTTTGCATACGTGTGTATTTTCATAGGTCTGGTTGGAAAGGTGGATTTGAAGCAGCAATATTTATACATTTGGGGATTTTAAAAAATTTAATGGTCTTTTTTCTCGGCTTTGAAATGAAGTCTTTTGTGGATGTGTGTTTAATGGTGAGATGGTAGCAGTGGCGGTGATGGTTAGATGAGTGAGGAATTCAGGGCGGTTGATATTATAATGTGTGGATTGGATGGGCTAAAGGCTATTAATGACTCCTAATAAAGAGTTGGGTTAGATTTTAAGGGTGTATGGGGAATAAATTCAATCTTGAAAGTGGTAGAATTTATATGTTCCAAAATTTCAGAAACGTGGTTTTGCAACTGCTAGCACATGTATAAATGAGCGCCAATGTTTGTGCTTTTGAGTGTTAGTGTTAGTGCTTTTAAGTGGTAGTGTTGGTGTTTCTGAGAGTTAGTGGTAATGTTAAAAAGTGTAAGTGTTAGTGTTTTTTAAGTGTCGGCATTAGACTTAAAGTGTTAGTAGTATGTTTGAGTATTAGTGTTAAAGAGTATCATTGGTAGTGTTTTCGGGTGTCAATATTAGTGTTAAGAAGTGCAACTTTTGGCCCTTGAGTGTTAGTTGTTTGTGTTAAGAATGTCAGTTGTAGTGTTAAATATTGTCAGTGGTAATATTAGTAAGTGTCGAAAGTTAACAAGTTCTAATTATTAATTGTCTCGCTGTATAAATGTACTTTTGCTTATTTTCAAAACTATCACGCGTTTATTCTTTAAATTGCTAAAACAAAATTATTTTTCCTCAATTTTTGTTATATAAATGTAATTAATTTCATAACAATAATTATTGTCTATTTTAATTATTTTTTTTCAAATTCAATCAATCCAATGCTATTTTGTTTGGGGCATTGTTGTTAACACATGTAAAATTAATGAGCACATCTATAATCGTGCTTTACAGTATTATACTATTTAAACGATTAAGATTACTTTTGCATGGGAAAATAATAAAGTTACAAAAAATAGCTACAAAATGTGGTTTGCAAAATAAGGTGTCATAATTGTGTTGGTGTTTTTAATTAGAGTGTGCCGGGTCCATTATCGATGTGGCCAATGAAATATCGCCACCACACCTTGTATTCTTCATTTTGTAAACTTCTTTTGTAAGCATAGCATTTCCCCTTTTGCGTGTACTAAACAATTTTACATATGCTGTGGCAGCCGGTAGGGTTAGTGGTATACTCCTTCCGTCCCTCTTTAATCTACAAAATTTGCCATTTTAGTTGTCCCACTTTAATCTACAAAGTATCAAAAAAGAATTATCTTAATCCTTTTAAAATAATGTGACCCACTTGTCATACTCACAACAACTATCAACTTATTATTCTCTACCCCGCTTTTTCTCTCCCACTCCACTATCTACACTCACAACACATCAACTTTTTCTTTCTCTATTTTTTTCTTTTTTTCTCTATTTTTAAAGAGGGACAGAGGGGAGTTAAGTACCTATTTCATCCATCAGCTATTCAAGTTTTTACCTTTTCGTCACTAAATAATTAGTTTTTACTATTTCATCTTTAACCTTTATATTTGATTGATTATGTGATCCTTCCGTTAACATGTCATTCATTTCACCGTTAAAATGGCTGATGTGGCCCTTTGACATCATGTTTTTGTTGTTATGATGCTGACAAAGCAAACTAACAGTGATTTGAATAATTCAATTAAATTAGGGGATGAAAGTGTAAATTCTGAAAATACAAAAAAAAAAAAAAAAGTAAATTCATCTCTTACACCCCCACACCATTTCCTCCATCAGCACCACCTACAACCACTCACTACCACCTGCACTACCACCAACACTACCCTCCATCTCCGCCAGCCTCATTACCACCATTAAATTCCATTTCCGCCAGTCTCAACACCACCATCAACCTACATATATGCGAGTTTCAACACCACCATCAACAGTATCAAGAACTCCACCAGCCTCCATCTCTAAAATCATCAAAATCCAAACAAACATAAACATCACCCAAATCTTCAAAATTCATAATCCCAGAATTGAAACCCAAAAATCCAGATTTCAAACCCAAGTTTTAGAACCGGATTCAAACTAACAGACACACCATGAAATTACAAAAATATCTTCAGATCTCAAAAAATAAAATAAAAAAATTATGTGTTCAAATTCAAGACACCATAGATCCTTGAAGGAGAAGAGAAATAAATCTAAAAAATAATCTGAATCATTGGCAAATTTTAAAAACAAAATTTCTATGTCAAAATAAATAAAAAATATGAACACACGCAAGGGAATCTAGATCGTGCCTCTGGGGAGAGAGAGAACAGGATGGAAGAAGACTTTGATTTCTGAAAAGTTGGTGAGGATGAGCCTCGGAATGCGAACAAATCAATAGCGAAGGGGAAAGGCAATGGGATAAGAGAAGGGAACGGATATGGGGTTTCGCCGGCGGTGGACAGCGAATTAAGGCAGAGGCGGAGTTGTGTGGGTGAGAGGTGTATGTGAAGATTTGCGTGGGAACAGGGGGACTGAGTTCGGAGGGAAGAAGAATGGGAGGGGTTGGAGTTTGGAGATCTGGTAATGGGGGTTATAGGTTAGGGTTCTTTTATTTGCATTTTAGGATCACTAGTTTAATATCTTACGTTTTAACCTCTCAAAATTCCACATCAGCTTTCTATTTGATGTCATCATGCCACATCACCAATGTTAATAGAAAAATAGACGGCATGTTGACGGAAGGACCACATAATCAACCAAATATAAAGGTCAAGGATGAAATAGTAAAAGAATATTGTTTAGTGACGTAAAAGTAAAAAACTTAAATAGTTCAGGGATGAAATAGGTACTTGACTCAACAGAGGGAGTATGATTTAACTAGTGGTGTCAGCTGTTGGGTTTCGTAGTAACATGCGCAGCGGAAAATAGCATTTAAAATTTTTATGAAACCCAAAGCCCATAGATCCATTCATATGATTAAATCAAACACTAGCAATATGAATACTAGAAAACTAACCCTTGATGACTTTGAACTTGGTATTTGATCTTGGTGGAGAAATTGAAGCTTTAATTACGAACAAGTAAGAACACGAACTTTGAAGATGATAAGCTTCACCCTCTAGCGGTATCCACACCTTGAACGAATATCAAGAACACTTGATCTTGGTTGCTAGACCAATATTGTAAAACACGTTTTCACAATTAATATGAACTATATGGAATATTAGTTTGTGTATTATTTTGTTCTTCAATCTAAGATATCTTAGAACAAAATAAAACTCTCTCAAACTCTTTGGAGACTTGCACAAAAGCTATGATCTGTTCTGGCCCGAATATGGCTGTTTATATACAAGTTAGACATATTCCAAATAGGAAACTTGTGTCTAAACCCGTCCAAAATTCTTTTCTAAATCAAATTAGGAAACCAGTCCCGACATGGTGTGCGGCCGCCCAAAACACCTGTGCGGTCGCACATCTATCTGGAAGGTTTCTGGTACTTTTTGAGCCAAGCTGTGCGGCCGCCCAAGCCCTTTTGTGCGGTCGCACACCTTCCCCAGATTTCCCATATTTCCAATATAGTCCTTATTTAATATTCGTTCTATTTTGTGTGTGACCCTCTAGGATTACACTAAGTTGGCAATGGGTTCAATCATGAAACCATAAGATATGATTAGGTTCTAGCAAACCGTCATACCTACGCAAATAGTATAACTAGATACAAGTTCGCATTCCTTTAGAAATTGTCACAATCCCTTTGTCCACGATCTCATTGAACACAAGTCATGGTCAAACGGTCAACTTGTCTTTGTTCAATACTTTCTCGATTCCGAATATGTTGATAATCCAAATGACATTGATCTAATCAATTCATTTGAGTCCGGCCGAACATTTTCATCAACATCATTCCTACGAGAGGCCTAAGCTTGAGATCTCTCCGAAGAGGGACAAATCCATTTAGCTTATTACTCTTCCCTACGTGAATCCGATTATGCCAATCATACCCTTTATAACTACCCGGTTAAAGGTAGCGTTTGAATATGTCAAACATAATGTCTAATGATTCGAATGACATAACTAATATGAGATATATGTACGACATAGACCATGACATAAATCTCATACAGCGGGTCATGTCCAGTACCTTGTTCCAAACAAGTACCCATAAATCTAACATGATCATCCCATGATCATTTAGCCTTTATACTAGTGCTTAACAAGTACTAGGGACGGAGATTATTATAAGTAAACATGAACAACAATAATAATCAAAACATCTCTTTATTGATATGAAATAAATGATAAAATTACAACGTTTATTAAACGTGCCTAGGGCACCACTATCAACAATCTCCCACTTGCCCTAGGCCCAATCTCCCATGTATCTAATACCCATAGACCTAACATGACCTCCATGTTTAGCTTGTGGAAGTCCCTTTGTTAGCGGGTCCGCAACATTATCATCAGTAGGTACTCTGCATATATTTACGTCTCCCCTATCAACGATTTCTCGAATGATATGAAAACGCCTAAGTCTGTGTTTGGATTTCTGATGTGCTCTTGGTTCCTTTGCTTGAGCAATAGCACCATTATTATCGCAATAAAGGTCTATTGGATTAGCAATACTAGAAACTACTTCAAGTTCAGTAATGAACTTCTTAATCCAAACAACTTCCTTTGCAGCATCTGATGCAGCAATATACTCAGCTTCCGTGGTAGAATCAGCGGTTGTACTTTCCTTGGAACTCTTCCAGCTTACAGCTCCACCATTTAACATAAACACAAAACCCGATTGCGATCGACTATCATCTTTGTCGGTTTGGAAGCTTGCATCCGTGTAAGCATTTACCACGAGATCATCTTCCATTCATCCATAAACCAAAAATGAGTCTTTAGTCCTTCTCAAGTACTTAAGAATCGCTTTTACAGCCATCCAGTGATTTTTACAGGGGTCGGATTGGTATCTACTTGTCATGCTCAAAGCATAAGATACATCCGGCCTAGTACAAATCATGGCATACATGATGGACCCAATTGCCGAAGCATATGGAACATCATTCATTTTCTCACGCTCATCTTTTGTCTTAAGACATTGAGTCTTGCTTAGAGAAACTCCATGTAACACGGGCAAGGTACCTCTCTTAGAATTTTCCATGCGGAATCTTCTAATGACCTTGTCAATGTATGTACTTTGGCTTAAACCAAGTAGACTCCTTGATCTATTTCTATAGATCTTAATGCCAAGTATATATGCGGCTTCACCCATATCTTTCATTGCGAAGCATTTTCCTAACCAAGTCTTCACAGACTGATGTGTAGGAATATCGTTTCCAATGAGCAATATGTCATCCACGTATAAAATAAGGAATAGCACTATGCCCCCACTAATCTTCTTGTATACACAAGGTTAATCTTCGTTCTTGATGAAACCAAACTCTTTGACTGATTCATCAAAACGGAGATTGCAACTCCTTGAAGCTTGCTTCAATCCATAGATAGATCTCTGCAATTTGCATACCTTAGAATTCTGTTCAAAACCTTCCAGTTGTGTCATATACACATCCTCTTGTAGTTTTCCATTTAGGAAAGCGGTTTTGACGTCCATTTGCCATATTTCATAGTCATGATATGCGGCAATGGCAAGCAAAATCCTTATAGACTCGATCATTGCTACGGGTGAAAAGGTTTCATCATAGTCAATACCATGAGCTTGCCTATAACCCTTTGCTACAAGCCTAGCTTATAAGTATGCACCTTCCCATCCATGTCAGTCTTCTTCTTGAAGACCCATTTGCATCCTATGGTTTTTACACCTTCGGGCGCATCAATCAAATTCCAAACTTGATTGTCTTGCATGGATTGCAATTCGGATTCCATGGATCCAAGCCACCTGTCCGAATCAGGAGAAGACATCGTCTCTTGATAGGTTGTCGGTTCATCATTCTCAATGATTTCCACTTCATTACTATCCGTTACGACAAATCCATATCTCTCGGGCTCGGATCGTAACCTACCAGATCTGCGAGTTACTTGTGTATTTTGAACAGGTTCCACAACTCCTTGTGGTTCTTGTTCTTGTTCCACTATTGGTTCAATGTCATTTTCTGGGTCTCGAATCTCTTCAAGATTTATTTTACTCCCACTAATTTCTTTGGAGAGAAACTCTTTCTCTAGAAAGACACCAGTTCGGGCAACAAAAACTTTGTTGTCCTCACGGTTGTAAAAGTAATATCCTCTAGTTTCCTTTGGATATCCCACGAAAATACATTTGTCAGATTTGTGTGCAAGTTTGTCAGAGACAAGTCTTTTGACAAAGGCTTCGCAACCCCAAATCTTCATGAAAGATAAACAAGTTTTCTTTCCGCTCCACATCTCATATGGAGTCTTTTGAACCGATTTAGTTGGAACACGATTTAGTGTGAATGCAACGGTTTCTAGAGCGTAACCCCAAAAGGATATTGGAAGATCAACTTGACTCATCATTGATCGAACCATGTCTAACAAAGTCCGATTTCTCCTCTCGGACACACCATTCCATTGTGGTGTTCCGGGTGGAGTCAATTGTGAAACTATTCCACAATTCTTTAGATGATCATCAAATTCATGACTCAAGTATTCTCCACCTCGATCTGATCGAAGTGCCTTAATACTTTTGCCAAGTTGTTTTTCTAATTCATTTTGAAATATTCTAAATATCTCAAATGCTTCACTTTTATGTTTCATTAGGTAAACATACCCAAATCTACTATAATCATCAGTGAAGGTTATGAAGTATTGAAATCCTCCCCTAGCATTGCTACTTAATGGTCCGCATACATCGGAATGTATCAACCCCAATAAGTCACTTGCCCTTTCACCTAACTTGGTAAAAGGTGTCTTAGTCATTTTTCCAAGAAGACACGACTCACAAGTATCATATGACTCAAAGTCACATGAACCCAAAAGTCCGTCCCCATGGAGTTTTGAGATACGCTTCTCATTAATATGACCAAGACGGCAATGCCACAAATAAGTATGATTTACATCATTAGGTTTCGATTTCTTATTTATATGATAGACATTGTCATTATTTTCGTTCTTGACATTCAAGACATAAAGGCCATTAAATGAATTAGCAATACCATAAAGCACATCATTTAAATAAATAGAAAATTTCTTATTCTCAATAAGAAACTTAAAACCTTCATTATCCAAACAAGAAATTGAAATAATATTTCTACTTAAATCCAGAACATAATAACAATTGTTCAAAACAAGAATTAATCTGGAAGGTAAAGTGACTTCATAAGTCCCTACGGCTAATGCAGCAACTCTTGCTCCATTCCCCACGCGTAGGTCTACTTCACCCTCTTTAAGTAGTCTCATATTCTTTAATCCCTGCACATTTAAACAAATGTGAGAACCACATCCGGTATCCAATACCCAGGAATAAGTGGTAGAAAGGAGAATATCTATCATATAGATACCTGAAGTCGACGTAGCCTTGTTGCCCTTCTTCTTCTTTTGCTCTTCCAAGAAAGCCTTGCAATTACGTTTCCAATGACCAATTTCTTAACAGTGGAAACAGATTGCATCCTTTGTGAATCGGGTTTTGCCTCAGAAGCCTTGGAAACCTTTGCCTTGCTTATCTTGGGTTTGACAACTTTCTTACCCTTTCCTTTGGCACTAGACTTCTTCCCATCATGAAACAAGAGCACGGGAGAACATTTCTCCACAATCTTCATCTCCACAGTTTTAAGCATCCCATGCAACTCAGAGAGATTCTTATCCATTCCATGCATGTTATAATTCATCACAAACTGATTATAACTTTTGGGCGGGCAATGAATTAAGAATGAGATCCGTGGCTAACTCCAATTGGATTATAGCCAAGTTTCTCAAGGTGCTCCACATAACCTTTCATTTTAAGCATATGAAGACTCACTTGTTGCCCTTCACTCATTTTGCAAGAAGTGAATGCCACAATGGTCTTGTACCTCTCTTGCCTAGCTTGCTCTTGAAACATGGCTCTTAACTCCACGCCTATCTCATAGGCTTCCAAATGTTCCAAACTTTGTTGGAGTTTTGAGCACATAGTATCAAGCATGAGACATCTTACATCTCTATAATCATTACGATGTTTCTTGTAACTGTCTCTTTCTGCCCTATGGGCAGTAGGTTCTTGTTCAGCAGGAAGAGGCCCATCGAGAATGTACATCTTATCTTCTTGCCTAAGAACTTTTCTTAAGCTACGGATCCAATCCATAAAGTTCGTACCATTCTCTTGGAGCTTATCCTTCTCAAGGATCGATCGCAACGAAATTGATTGAGTGTTAGTAGTCATTGTTTACAAATATGCAAAATTTCCAAAATTTAATAAGTACCAGTTTCATTAAAGAAATAAATAATGTATTTTTCAAAAAAAAATACTCCCACTAAATTATATAACCTTCATATACATCCAATGTATAATATAATTTTAATTGGGCTAAGATCCAACTTTAATTTAACTTTTGAGTCCACGGAGGCGGACCGCTCAAAACTAAATTAGTTAGGTAGACAATCATGTCAATCATATCCCATATGATTCTTAGATTCTTTTATGAGATTCTTTGAGAAATCCAATTTCAAAAAGCATGTTTAATCTCATCTTTTGCCTAGGCCCAAAACTGTTTTGACGCCTAATTAAGTCCAACCATTTTAAACGTATAGGAACCATTCAATTTTATGCACCTTGCGGAGGCAAGCCCACATTGAATTAATGAACCTCATCTTGCTCATACATGAATAAAATTAATGCACCTCGCGGAGGCGAACCCACATCAAAATCACCCTTGTATAAACAAGTGTTTTAATCATGGCATGGCAAAAAGAACTTAAAACTTTCTTTGAAGGTTCATCACATATAGCATACAACACATTTATGGCACATAATATAAACATGTTACGCATCAAGTTTAGCCACTAAATTAATCTCCATTAATTTAAGCATAATATTTATGTGTCATTAGTTTCTCTATAATTATGAGGATGAGACTCTTTGAACTTTGGTTATCATCTTTCAAATCAAGACAACAAGAAGTGCGGCCGAAACTAAGCCATAAGACATCCACAATTCCGCACTAATTCAAGAAACCAAGAAAGTAGTCCATGTGGCCGAAACTAAGCAATAGATGGTCTCGATAAACGTAGGCCAATTGCATCCACAATTCCACATGGATTTCCAATCATTGAATCAAGAACTTTGTTTCTCAATTTTAGCAATTATGAACTCTTCATAATACTAACTTCATTTTATCTTTGAAACTTTGATTGCGATCAAGTTTGGGAAACACAATCTCGATGAACGTAGATTAGCCATCCAAACCTTGAACCAATCTTAGAATCACAAGATCAAAACAAATAGGAAAATCAAACCCCAAGATCCACACCAAAACCAACTGCCCAAAACCCGCTCCAGATCAGCAGGTCTGGCCGGTATTGTCACTGATTCGGTTGGACCCCATCAAAATTCCAGAATCTGATTCTGACCAACTGTGCGGCCGTCCAAGAACATATGTTCGGTCGCCCAAACATGTGCGGTCGCTCAATATTTTCTGTGCGGTCGCACAGTAGCATCAGACGGAATTTTTAAAGTTAGAAAATTTGTCTCAAAATTGTTCTCCCCGATTATTAAAACTTTGATCCAATCAAAAATTAATAATCAAACAATTCAAAATCCAACATAATTTTTAGTGCGATTCAATAGTGCGATTAAAGTTGTAAAACAATAAACCACATAAAATCATATAACACATAAACATCATATATATAATATTCATATCATGTTAGGCACATAAACAATTTATATACACACAACATGATCTAAGTATTGAAATAATCAACATGAACGGGGCTCTGATACCGCTGTTGGGTTTCGTAGTAACATGCGCAGCGGAAAATAGCATTTAAAATTTTTATGAAACCCAAAGCCCATAGATCCATTCATATGATTAAATCAAACACTAGCAATATGAATACTAGAAAACTAACCCTTGATGACTTTGAACTTGGTCTTTGATCTTGGTGGAGAAATTGAAGCTTTAACCACGAACAAGTAAGAACACGAACTTTGAAGATGATAAGCTTCACCCTCTAGCGGTATCCACACCTTGAACGAATATCAAGAACACTTGGTCTTGGTTGCTAGACCAATATTTTAAAACACGTTTTCACAATTAATATGAACTATATGGAATATTAGTTTGTGTATTATTTTGTTCTTCAATCTAGGATGTCTTAGAACAAAATAAAACTCTCTCAAACTCTTTGGAGACTTGAACAAAAGCTATGATCTGTTCTGGCCCGAATATGGCTGTTTATATACAAGTTAGACCTATTCCAAATAGGAAACTTGTGTCTAAACCCGTCCAAAATTCTTTTCCAAATCAAATTAGAAAACCAGTCCCGAGATGGTGTGCGGCCGCCCAAAACACCTGTGCGGTCGCACATCTATCTGGAAGGTTTCTGGTACTTTTTGAGCCAAGCTGTGCGGCCGCCCAAGCCCTTTTGTGCGGTCGCACACCTTCCCCAAATTTCCAATATAGTCCTTATTTAATATTCATTCTATTTTGTGTGTGACCCTCTAGGATTACACTAAGTTGGAAATGGGTTCAATCATGAAACCATAAGATATGATTAGGTTCTAGCAAACCGTCATACCTACGCAAATAGTATATGTAATAACCCGAACTTCCCATATTATATTAATTTTGAAACACTCAATCTTTTATTTTGGGCCGAACCATGAATAGAAAGTTGGGTTTAGTTATTGGGTCATAAGTAGAAAGCCCAATACATTGACTAAGTTAATTAGGAGTCCTTTTGAATTAAGGATTTGAGAAACCCTATTAAAATAAATACCCTTCCTAAATCCCTAGCATTATTCCCTACAGTAAAGAAAAAAAAAAAGAAACGGGAAAAAGGGGAAGGGGCGCCGCAAAGGAGAGCACGGAAAGAGGAAGAGGGCGGCGCTGGGAGTTAACGCAGAGAGAGAGAGATCGGGAGGAAGAAGGAAGAAAGAAAGAGAATCGTTTCTTAAGGTAAGCTTCAATCCATGTCTTTCTCCCATTGTTGTTAACACTAATATTGGAAATCAATAATAGTTGAACCCTAAAAGTATGAATTAGGGTTTAGTAGTGTGAAATTTAGGAGGAAGAAGATGATGTTTTGGGTGTGGGGTGAGGCGGTAGTGGCGGCTATGGAGTGTGGGTGTGTTCGTTGTTGTTGTGTGTGGTGTGTGCTGCTGGGTTGGTTGTGGGTGCGTGTGATGATTGTGTGTGTGTGGGTGTGTGTGGCAGGCTGTGTGTGTGTGGGTGTGTGTATCAGAATGTGGGTGTACCAGAGTGGGGGGTGCATCAGAGTGTGGGTGTACCAGAGTGTGTATCAGAGTGGTGGGTGTGTCTGTCAGTAGGTGTACTCAGTAAGTGTGTGCAGAAAGTGTGAAATCAGTGTGTGTAATTGGTATAGTGAAATTGAGAGTTGGGGATTGACTAATAAAAACCCTAGGGGTGTTGTAGTCATTCTTAAAGTTATTGGTTAACTAGGAAAGAGGTTATAGATGACAAAACCATGGGGTTAATCGAGTAAAAGAAGTAAATTGGGACGGAAGTAAAATAGTATTTTTCTCATGTCTAAGGCTAGACTATTTCATGTTGTAGATTGTCCAAGCGGAGTAAAGCGAGCTAGTAGAACACGAAGCTAAGGTAAGGGATTACGCTCTTAGTTGTGTATTGATTCTTAATCCTTTGTTAGGATTCCCAATCTCAGTTTTTATAAAGTAAACTATCTGTGTGGCTAGAAAGTCTTTTAATAACTATTCCGTTCTGCGAATTATTCCGTCTCTTGTTATCCACTCTATTGATATTGTTATTGTTCAATAGGGGTATCATGTGTATGATTGATTTTGTAACCTTGGTGTCCAAGTAAGATGTGTATCTTTTAAAAAGTGATCAAGTAAAGTTTGTAAAGTTAAGCTTTGTTTTGTAAAAGCTCTTTAAAGTGAAATTTTGTAATAAGTAAAGTGATTATAGTTATCTATAATCCCGAAACGGATAAGTGGACCCCTACAGTTATCCATAATCCCGAAACGGATAAGTGGACCCCTTACAGTTATCCATAGTTCTAAGTTGAACATGTGGACCCCTTTTGCGTTGCTTGATGAAGTAACGTAGGTTATCATGATATACCGATTTTGGGTGCGGTCAGTAGAAACCCGAGCCTGGGTACAACGCGTGCTTAATCCCTAAATGAAGTAAAGTAAAGAAAAGTAAAGTTTTGTGAAAAATGTTGTGTTTTGGAAACTGTCTCTGAAGCCACGTGTTTTCAAGAAATGAATTGTGTTCATCAAGTTAAATGTTTTCAAACTGAGAGTTTTTTGATCATTGAGTTATCCTTTCGTTGTGAATTCTTGTTATCGTTCCTTTCGGTTATCTCCTCTTAGTACCCGAGGAGATTCCGTATGAACTTGCTGAGCATTGTTCGCTCATTCCTTTCATCCTCATTTTTTTTCCAGGTTATAAGTAAGGATATTAAAGGTTACAAGGAATCGTTGGCGTAGAAGCTACTTGCGATTAAAGTTAGTTAGCAGTTATTTGTTTCCGTTAGTTAAGTTAAGTTAAGTTGAACGTTATTTTTCGTTGGTTACCATTCTGAGCTAGTGACTTGTACTAGCCGTTATGGGTTTGATTATTGGTTAATGTTTGAATTGTGGTTAATTGTAACCGTTGGGCATTCTGATTTGGGAATTTGTCAAGTTAAGTTATTAATTATTAGTTATGAAAAGTTGGGGTGTTACAGTTGGTATCAGAGCCCCGGTTTAGGATTACTTGGGAGACTCAGACTTAGAAGTTAAGACTATTGGGAGAAGTAGTACTTAACGATGTTGGGCTTTAGAACTCTGATAAGAACAAAGTATTTTTGGGAAGCACTAATTGAGGAAACCTTCTATTTAGGGAAACCTTCCATTTTGGGAAACTTTCTAAGTCAGGAAACTTTCCTTTCATAGAAACTTACTATTTTAGGAAAGAACCTAAGATAGGATTCCTCAAGGAATATAGAGGAATATAAGTGAACACTTGGGAAGTGTAACTTGAAGGGTTACACTAGAACACTAACCTTTTAAGTTGCTTATGCAAATAATGATTTTGATCCTATATCTTTAAGTTATATGATACTGATAGTGGTTATGACTTAATCGAGGTCATGGACGGACATAGACGAAACTCGAAGATGAACTTGAAGTATAGAACGATTAAGCAAAGAGTGATCTAGAGGTATACACTAAAAATCCTGAAGTTGAAAGGATAATTAAAAGCTGAAAAGGCCAAGGTGAGTCTTGCATTGGGAAAATAGATGCGAGATAGGAATGCTTGCTTAGATGCTAGCAAAGAGTTAAAAGAAGTGAAAGAGACTATGAGTCAGAATGAGAGGTACTACCCTGAGGTCAGAGAAGAGGCCTATCAATTGTATTAAGAACTGAAAGAGTTCAAGAAAGAAAGGCTAGAGAGCTTAACCCGAACACACTCATAAGTAATGAAGCACCAAATGAGGAAGAATTGGTAGCTGATGATGAAATCAAGGAAGTAGATATCAACCTTGAAGGCAATGAAGCCAATCGGATTGTAATTGAAGATGGTTAAGAACTGGAAGAAGTACCGGTTCATAGGCCAAAAGGGAGGTCAAGAGGCTCAAGGAAAGCTTATGTGCTAACTGGAAGGCCTAGGGGTAGACCTAGAAAGAATGTAACCCCATGAGTTATGAGGGAAATAGTCAGTTATTAGTAATTTTCTTAGAAGTTTAGTATTCTGTTAGTTCTATTAGTAAAGAACTTAGTTATTGTTTTTAGTTTCGATTTCAGTTAAAATAATAAAAGTTAGTTCAAAGTTGAGTTATTTCTAATCATGTGAAAATATTATTAATTTATGTTTGAATAAATTTAGTGAATGCGTTAAATTATAGTAGTTATTCCAGTGGGGACGGCCTATAAAAGTATGAAATCGGTCTAGTAAAACGGCTAAGTAGGGTTAAAGGCCTAAAGTAAGGCCGATTCAGTGAAAGGTCTAAAGTAAGACTGATGTGTGAATATGTAAGTGAAGAAATTATAGTCTGTTGAAACGACTAATGAGTGAAAACGGTCTAGTGAAATGACTGTGATATATGACTAAGTCAAGTGAAACGACTTACCAAGGAAGTAATAGTCTTTTGAAATGATCAAAGTGAATAGTTATGGTTTAATGAAACCCCAAAGAGTCCAGCAAAGTCGACTAATGAAACTAAGTGATGGTCTATTGAATGACCTATGGGAAATGTTAAGGTCTAAAGAGGCGACCAAGGAGTATAGTAAGTTTACTGATGAAAGTGGTATTGTTTATTGAAACGACCATAGGTCTAGTCTTTGACCTTAATTGAATGATTAGTCTATTGAGACGACTTATATGTGTAAATAATGAGTATTGTTAGCATGTGAGTTAACCCAAAGCAAGAAAGCATGGTTCGAGTGAAAATACCATGAGTATTAATTAGTTAGTGGGGCAACCAAGTGTGAACAATAGTGGTCAAGTGAAGCGACCAACGAAAGCGAAAATGGTCTATTGGAAGGACCGGTGAAAATAATAAGGGTCTAGTGGATCGACCAACGATTAGTAAATTAGTCTAGAGAAACGACTACAAAAGTAAGGTTGGGGGACAGGGACGTATGTTCACTAGGGATGCTAAAGCCACGAATGACTTGGTGGCCGGTTCGTTTCAGATCTATTCGCGCAATGTATACGCTTTGATTGATCCTGGTGCCACCCATCCGGTGATTAGTTCCAAGTTGGCAAAACAGTTGAAACTGATTCCTAAAACGTTAGAAGTACCCTTGATAATTGATACCCCGATTAAAGAGTCGATCCCAGTTACTTCAGTGTTTCAGAGTTGTCCTCTAAAGATAGGCGGTAGAGAACTTGAGGTTGATCTTATATGTCTGGATCTCAGTGACTTTGACATCATCTTAGGTATGGACTGGTTGGCTGCGTATCATGCCAAAGTAGATTGCTTTAGAAAGGAAGTGAATTTTGAATTACCTTCCGGAGAAAGATTCTGTTTTCAAGGGTCGAAACCAAGAGTCCGAACGGGTCTGAATTTCCGTAATGAAGGCTCGTAAACTTTTAAGGAAAGGTTGTGAAGGATTTCTTGCGTATGTTGGTGAGACAAACGAGAATGAAGTGACCATCGATTCCCTCTCCGTAGTAAGGGATTTCAAAGATGTTTTCCTTGAGGATTTGCCAGGAATACCGCCAGAACGAGAAGTAGAGTTTTCAATCGATCTAGCACCAGAGACTGCACCAATTTCGAGGGCACCTTATAGAATGGCTCCGCCGGAACTTAAGAAGTTAAAGGAACAGTTACAAAAGTTATTGGACAAGGGTCTGATTAGGCCGAGTGTATCACCATGGGGTGCACCGGTATTATTCGTAAAGAAGAAGGATGGGTCGATGAGATTATGTATCGACTACCGAGAGTTAAACCGTGCGACGATTAAGAATAAGTATCAGTTGCCAAGAATCGATGATTTGTTTGACCAACTCCAGGGTGCATGTTATTTCTCTAAGATTGACCTGCGTTCTGGATACCATCAGTTAAGGGTGAAAAAGGAAGATGTGGCAAAAACGGCTTTTAGGACAAGGTATGGGCACTATGAGTTCCTGGTGATGCCGTTTGGGCTGACGAATGCGCCTGTTGTGTTTATGGAGCTTATGAATAGAGTATTTCAAGAGTACTTAGACAAGTGTGTAATAGTATTCATCGATGACATCTTGGTGTATTCGAAGTCAAAAGAGGAGCATGAAGAGCATTTGAAATTAGTATTACAGATTTTGAGGGAGCAAAGGTTGTATGACAAGTTTAAGAAGTGTGAATTCTGGCTTGAAGAAGTAGCGTTCTTGGGTCATGTGGTATCTAAGAATGGGATAGCAGTTGACCCTGCAAAGGTTGAGGCTATAGTTAATTGGGAGAGACCAACTTGTGTTAGTGAGATAAGGAGCTTTTTGGGTTTAGCAGGGTACTACCGTAGGTTCGTGGAAGGGTTTTCGAAGTTATCTCTACCATTGACCATGTTAACCACAAAAGGGACAAGATTTGTGTGGTCAGACGATTGTGAGAAGAGTTTTCAAGAATTGAAAGGGCGATTGGTGTCTGCGCCTGTTCTTACGTTACCAACAAGCAGTGATGGCTTCGTGATCTATAGTGATGCTTCATTGAAAGGTTTGGGTTGTGTGTTGATGCAAAATGATAAAGTGGTGGCTTATGCATCTAGGCAACTCAAGAACCACGAGAAAAACTATCCTACCCACGATTTGGAGTTAGCGGCCGTGGTGTTTGCATTGAAAATTTGGAGACACTATTTGTATGGGGTACCATGTGAAATTTACACCGACCATAAAAGTCTTAAGTACATTTTCACTCAGAAAGAGTTGAATATGAGGCAAAGGAGATGGCTAGAGTTACTTAAAGATTATGATTGCAAAATCTTGTATCATCCTGGGAAGGCCAATAAGGTGGCAGATGCGTTAAGCAGAAAGAACCATGGAACATTAGCGACTATGATTTCTAAGGGGGTAAGTGAATTGAGAGATAATGAAATAGTAAAGCTAGAGGTTAAAGTTAAAGGCTATTTGGCTCAGATGAGTGTCCAACCAACACTGTTAGTGAGAATCAAGGAAGCTCAGAATGTGGATGACGAGTTGGAAGCGATTCACAAGGTTATCAGTAAGAAGGGAATGGTAGACTTCCGTGTTAGCGACGACGGGATCATGAGGCATCGATCAAGGATTTGGGTGCCTAATAATGATAGTATCAAGAGGGAAATTCTTGAAGAAGCTCACTGTTCAAGGTTTTCGGTTCACCCTGGGAGTACTAAGATGTATAGGGATCTAAAGGAATCCTTCTGGTGGAACAATATGAAGAGTGAGGTGGCGGAATTCGTTTCTAAGTGTTTGGTGTGTCAGCAAGTGAAAAGTGAACACCAGAAACCCGCGGGACTACTACAATCGTTACTTATTCCCGAGTGGAAGTGGGAACACATCACTATGGATCTGGTGATTGGACTTCCCAAGACGTTGAAGGGTCATAACGCAATTTGGGTCATAGTGGATAGGCTCACTAAATCGGCTCACTTTCTAGCAATCAAGGTGACTGATTCGTTGGAGAAGTTAGCTAAGTTGTACGTGGATGAGATCGTGAGGTTACATGGGATACCGGTCTCTATAGTGTCAGACCGAGATGCGAGGTTCACATCAAATTCCTGGAAGAGTTTACAGAAAGCGTTAGGGACGGAGTTAACTATGAGTACAGCATTTCACCCTCAGACAGACGGACAGTCAGAATGGACGATTCAAACTCTCGAAGACCTATTGAGAGCAACGTCGTTAGATTGGCAAGGAGCGTGGGATGATCATCTACCACTAGTGGAATTTGCCTACAACAACAGTTACCACTCTAGTATTGGAATGGCGCCGTATGAAGCTCTTTATGGGCGGAAATGTAGATCGCCTGCGTGTTGGGATGAAGTAGGCGAGAGAAAGTTAACTGGACCCGAGATTGTTCAAGTAACGGCGGATAAAGTTCAACAGATTCGCAAGTGGTTGTTAACTACGCAGAGTAGGCAGAAATCATATGCGGATAATCGAAGGCGCGATCTGGAGTTCCAAATAGGAAATCATGTATTCTTAAGGATCTCACCAACAAAAGGGGTCATGCGGTTTGGGATTCGTGGGAAGTTAAGTCCTAGATACGTGGGGCCGTTCGAGATTCTAGAACGAATAGGAGCGGTAGCCTATAAGTTGGCTCTACCTCCTGTGCTGTCTGGTGTGCACAACGTGTTTCACGTGTCGATGTTGAGGAAATACGTAGCTGACCCGAGCCACGTCATAGAGTACAAATAGTTATGTTTTCGTGAAGACTTGAGTTATGATGAGAAGCCGGTAAAGATTGTAGACCGTAAAGATCAAGTTTTGCGGAAGCGAGTGATTCCGTATGTAAAAGTGCAGTGGAGCAATCACACGGAAAGGGAAGCCACGTGGGAGCTCGAAAGTGAAATGCGTGATATGTATCCCGCTTTGTTCGAAGATTAAGGTACGTCTAGTTTGGAGGACCAAACTCTTTTAAGGGGGTAAGAATGTAATAACCCGAACTTCCCATATTATATTAATTTTGAAACACTCAATCTTTTATTTTGGGCCGAACCATGAATAGAAAGTTGGGTTTAGTTATTGGGTCATAAGTAGAAAGCCCAATACATTGACTAAGTTAATTAGGAGTCCTTTTGAATTAAGGATTTGAGAAACCCTATTAAAATAAATACCCTTCCTAAATCCCTAGCATTATTCCCTACAGTAAAGAAAAAAAAAAGAAGAAACGGGAAAAAGGGGAAGGGGCGCCGCAAAGGAGAGCACGGAAAGAGGAAGAGGGCGGCGCTGGGAGTTAACGCAGAGAGAGAGAGATCGGGAGGAAGAAGGAAGAAAGAAAAGAGAATCGTTTCTTAAGGTAAGCTTCAATCCATGTCTTTCTCCCATTGTTGTTAACACTAATATTGGAAATCAATAATAGTTGAACCCTAAAAGTATGAATTAGGGTTTAGTAGTGTGAAATTTAGGAGGAAGAAGATGATGTTTTGGGTGTGGGGTGAGGCGGTAGTGGCGGCTATGGAGTGTGGGTGTGTTCGTTGTTGTTGTGTGTGGTGTGTGCTGCTGGGTTGGTTGTGGGTGCGTGTGATGATTGTGTGTGTGTGGGTGTGTGTGGCAGGCTGTGTGTGTGTAGGTGTGTGTATCAGAATGTGGGTGTACCAGAGTGGGGGGTGCATCAGAGTGTGGGTGTACCAGAGTGTGTATCAGAGTGGTGGGTGTGTCTGTCAGTAGGTGTACTCAGTAAGTGTGTGCAGAAAGTGTGAAATCAGTGTGTGTAATTGGTATAGTGAAATTGAGAGTTGGGGATTGACTAATAAAAACCCTAGGGGTGTTGTAGTCATTCTTAAAGTTATTGGTTAACTAGGAAAGAGGTTATAGATGACAAAACCATGGGGTTAATCGAGTAAAAAGAAGTAAATTGGGACGGAAGTAAAATAGTATTTTTCTCATGTCTAAGGCTAGACTATTTCATGTTGTAGATTGTCCAAGCGGAGTAAAGCGAGCTAGTAGAACACGAAGCTAAGGTAAGGGATTACGCTCTTAGTTGTGTATTGATTCTTAATCCTTTGTTAGGATTCCCAATCTCAGTTTTTATAAAGTAAACTATCTGTGTGGCTAGATAGTCTTTTAATAACTATTCCGTTCTGCGAATTATTCCGTCTCTTGTTATCCACTCTATTGATATTGTTATTGTTCAATAGGGGTATCATGTGTATGATTGATTTTGTAACCTTGGTGTCCAAGTAAGATGTGTATCTTTTAAAAAGTGATCAAGTAAAGTTTGTAAAGTTAAGCTTTGTTTTGTAAAAGCTCTTTAAAGTGAAATTTTGTAATAAGTAAAGTGATTATAGTTATCTATAATCCCGAAACGGATAAGTGGACCCCTACAGTTATCCATAATCCCGAAACGGATAAGTGGACCCCTTACAGTTATCCATAGTTCTAAGTTGAACATGTGGACCCCTTTTGCGTTGCTTGATGAAATAACGTAGGTTATCATGATATACCGATTTTGGGTGCGGTCAGTAGAAACCCGAGCCCTGGGTACAACGCGTGCTTAATCCCTAAATGAAGTAAAGTAAAGAAAAGTAAAGTTTTGTGAAAAATGTTGTGTTTGGGAAACTGTCTCTGAAGCCACGTGTTTTCAAGAAATGAATTGTGTTCATCAAGTTAAATGTTTTCAAACTGAGAGTTTTTTGATCATTGAGTTATCCTTTCGTTGTGAATTCTTGTTATCGTTCCTTTCGGTTATCTCCTCTTAGTACCCGAGGAGATTCCGTATGAACTTGCTGAACATTGTTCGCTCATTCCTTTCATCCTCATTTTTTTTCCAGGTTATAAGTAAGGATATTAAAGGTTACAAGGAATCGTTGGCGTAGAAGCTACTTGCGATTAAAGTTAGTTAGCAGTTATTTGTTTCCGTTAGTTAAGTTAAGTTAAGTTGAACGTTATTTTTCGTTGGTTACCATTCTGAGCTAGTGACTTGTACTAACCGTTATGGGTTTGATTATTGGTTAATGTTTGAATTGTGGTTAATTGTAACCGTTGGGCATTCTGATTTTGGGAATTTGTCAAGTTAAGTTATTAATTATTAGTTATGAAAAGTTGGGGTGTTACAGTATAACTAGATACAAGTTC
Source organism: Campanula takesimana (assembly GCA_026119855.1). Lineage (NCBI taxonomy): Eukaryota > Viridiplantae > Streptophyta > Magnoliopsida > Asterales > Campanulaceae > Campanula > Campanula takesimana. Next base: position 523,320 of record JAOWBW010001100.1, read on the forward strand.
GCATTCCTTTAGAAATTGTCACAATCCCTTTGTCCACGATCTCATTGAACACAAGTCATGGTCAAACAGTCAACTTGTCTTTGTTCAATACTTTCTCGATTCCGAATATGTTGATAATCCAAATGACATTGATCTAATCAATTCATTTGAGTCCGGCCGAACATTTTCATCAACATCATTCCTACGAGAGGCCTAAGCTTGAGATCTCTCCGAAGAGGGACAAATCCATTTAGCTTATTACTCTTTCCTACGTGAATCCGATTATGCCAATCATACCCTTTATAACTACCCGGTTAAAGGTAGCGTTTGAATATGTCAAACATAATGTTCATCAAGTGGAAGACTATAATAACTTCATGTCTAAGGATTCGAATGACATAACTAATATGAGATATATGTACGACATAGACCATGACATAAATCTCATACATCGGGTCATGTCCAGTACCTTGTTCCAAACAAGTACCCATAAATCTAACATGATCATCCCATGATCATTTAGCCTTTATACTAGTGCTTAACAAGTACTAGGGACGGAGATTATTATAAGTAAACATGAACAACAATAATAATCAAAACATCTCTTTATTGATATGAAATAAATGATAACAATTACAACGTTTATTAAACGTGCCTATGGCACCACTACCAACATCAGCGGTTCGGTTCAAACCGCGGTTTGAGACCGAACTGAACCAAACCAGGTGGTTTGGTTCGGTTTTTATACTTTCGTGGTTCAGCTCGGTCTGGAAAATAGCATAAACCATGCGGTTCGGTCTGCGGTCTGACTGTCATAAACCGAACCAAACCAAACCGAACCGAACCATATGGAACCGAACCGCGGAACCGATAGTCCAAACTGCAATGTGGACCGTTGATCATTTGTAAATGTATTATCTGGACCATTGATTTATATACATATAAACATAAACTTAACACTAAACCCTAACAATAATCACTTCTCACTCTCAGTCTCTCTCTCATTTTAGAACGAGGCACGAGCGGCGCTCTCCCCCGACTGCTCAATCGCCGACGCCGACGCCGACTGCCCCTACTCCGGTGGCGATCGCTCCTTTCTTCCGTCCCCGACGACTGCTCAAGCGCCGACGCCGACCGCCCCTTCCTTCATCTTTATCAGGTAATTCGAAACCCTAACTCGCCAAATCACTTCTCACTGCTCAAGAATGTTGCTGCTGGGTTGTACTATTCTGGGTTGTACTACTGATTTTGTAACTTTTGTTTGGTTTGGTACTTTGATACACTTTAATTTTGGCACCTTGACCTCTCTAATTTTGCTTGCTGGTAACTGGTAAGTGGTAACCTCTCTAAATGCAAGCAAAATTTTGCTGCTAGGTTGTTTGGTTGAACATTCGGTTTGAACCTCGGTTTGGACCTCGTTTTGAACCGCGGTTTGAACCGAACCGTGACAGTTTGGTTCAGTTCGGTTTGGAGGTTTGTGTGGTTCAGTTCGGTTTGGAAAAATTCCAAACCGATGACTAGCGGTTTGGTCTCTAAAACCCCCCAAACCGAACCGAACCGAACCGTTTACACCCCTATTTAACTTTGACCTTCTTTTTCTTTCTCTCTCTATTTTTTTCTTTTTTCTCGTGGCATGTAATGATAAACCCTAAACCGAATTAGATTGAGAATTTTTTAGGCGGTGCTACGAATTAGGGTTTGCTCGAGTATATAAGTTCCTCTCTCCGTCGTCTCCGTAACCCACCCACATGGATCCGATTACCAGAAAAGGCGATCACCAGAAACAGAAGAAAAGGCGATCACATCCTCCAGTGAATTCAATTACCAGAAGAAAAAGGCGATCATATGATCGTCTTAGCCAATTACCTGATGAATTGTTAATTTCAATTCTATCCTCTTCTTTAACCATCAAGGAAGCAGCAAGAACATCAATCCTTTCCAAGCGATGGAAAACCCTCTGGACTTATTTCTATGGATTTCTCGACTTTGATTTTCATCCGCACCTCCGATTTGAAGAATGTACAGGCGATTACATCAATTACGTCAACAAAGTGTTGACTTGTCATCAAGGGTTTGGTACTGTTCCCATTAACAAGTTGAGAATTCGTTGGTACCTGCACGATGAATATAAGTCTGTTATCGATTCGTGGGTAGATTTCGCTATGAAGAAAAGAGTTCAACACCTTGAAGTGGATCTGTGCTTGCCGGATGCTAATTACAAATTTCCACATGGAATTGGATTTCCTAACCTCACTGTTTTGCAGTTGACATCAGTGGATCTAACCGATGAAACTCTGGCCTACTTGATTTCCTCCGACAAGTGTCCCTCCCTGCAACATATATCTGTTAAATATGCGCCTTCTCTAGTACATGTTAAGGTTGTTGGTAACTCAAAATTAAAATCTTTTGAGTTTTCCGTCTGTTGGAAGTTGAAAGATGTGGAGATATCTTCAGCTGTGAATTTGGTGTCGTTCAGATTCAGTGGGAAAAAGGATACAAAAATAACATTTGAAGATGTCCCCAGTCTGACGGAGGCAAGGTTTGGGTTGGATTATTGTGAGAATGTTTTGATGCAACCACTATCATCTCCCTTTTCGCAGCTAGAGGTACTCGTATTGGACTTCACATGCATTGATCGTTATCTAATAATGTCTCAGAGTTCCCCTAAATTCGATAGAATCAAGCGTTTGGAATTACAATCTCACACGCCAAGTTGGAATGTATGTGTCATGACCATGATATACAGGTGTCCTCGGTTGCAAAAGATTTCACTTGAGATGAACGATATAGGCATAAGTGGGGTAAGAAGAGCCTTACATCAGAAAATTCATTATAAACATCGGCATGAGTGCCTCCAGGCTGTGGAATATAAAGGTTGGAATGGTGATGAAGATGATTTGGAGCTTATAACTATCATACTCAAGAATACAGTGCTGCTTGACAAGGTAACCATCGATCCTCGCACCATATTCGCCCATAAGTTCTATGATAAAGAGAGAGAAAAGGATGCTAGAAGGGCTGCAAAGAAACTTCGAAGAATCTTGCCTCGGAGAGTTAGTTTGGTAATACTATAGCAGGCATGGGGGGGGAGCTCCCTTCTTTTTGCTTTCTATTTTTCATTTATTTTTCGTTTTGAAGAATTAACATTATATGAACTACTAAATTCTATGTTCTGCTCTTTTTTTGTGTTTTTGAATCTGTTTGCTGCTTCTATTATAATGCATGGAAATTAAATTTGTTGTTGGTTTTGGCCATTGAGTGTGAAATCAATATAACATGATCTTGTTCTGTTCTAAAGAATTCTCAAGTATCAAGTACTACCTCTGTCCCTAAATGAGTGTCCAAATTTCATTTTAAGGGACATAACTTTTTGTACAATTTGGTGGCAAAATTCATATATAATCTTGTAATCCTCTTTACAAATATTTAGTGTTTGCGAGTATAAAGAGACCGGTGAAAAAAAAAATGAATTTTTTTTAGGGACAAAGTTATGATCAAAATAGACACTCATTTTGGGACAAAAATTTCCTGAAAATGGACACTCATTTAGGGACAGAGGGAGTAGTTGATATCATAGTTGTTCGGATAGAAAGCTACCTTACGTGATAAGGCCTTCCACTCGTGCCTCCCTTATAAAAGCGGCACTGGGAAAAAAATCTCAACTCCAGCTGTTGATTATTGCCCTATATTAAGGCTTCAAGATCCATTGTCAGGCTTTGAGACATCTTTAGGGTCTTATCTACCTATCTGTTGAAAAATGTAAACTTTACTTTGTTTTCATGTCCTGTTTTTTCTTTTTGCTCTCATTCTCACTCACCCTTCAGCTTCTCTCCCCTCAGTACCTCCAAAGGTGATATGTTTAGAAACAATAGGCGATAAAGCTTATATTAACATGGTTAAACTTAATCAGATCACTATGATCAAACCGTGCCTTCTTTTCTGACATACCTGGTAAAATCTGGTTAGCGACTATCCCGGATCAGGATGGAGGTCAGATGTTGGGGTTGGATGAGTCAACTCCATTTGTTGACTTGACCGATCAATTAGACTTTGATACTACATTTGGGATGATGGGAATGGCATTTCATCCAAACTTTGATCAAAATGGTCGGTTTTTTGCCTTTTCAACTGTGATAAAGCCACATCTTCAGTACCATAGTGTTGTAGCAGTGTACACTGTCAATGAAACAGTATCAGAGCCTTCCATGGTACAGTTATGTTACTTCAAATATAGATTTGTTTCTTATATACCCTCCGTCCCAAAACTTATCTTCCCATTTAACTATTTAAACTTTTTAAGGATATAAACAGTTGCTTCACAAGCTATGTTGTGTTTCTGCACATTTAAGCCCAAATTGTAGAAATTGGAACAACTTTTGGAGACAATGAAAAATGGCAAATGAGAAGATCATTTCGGGACAAAGGGAGTATCATTTTGGGGTCGGCTAACTAGAGTATGTGATATGTGTAACGACCCCAAAAATCCGATTTATTTAATTTATAATTATTTTATATTTTTGAGAATTTTAAACTTAAAATTTTATGTGCATTTTATTTGTTGCATCATCTTATAGGAACTTGCACATTTTATATGGTTATTTGTGTTAGTTAAAATGATAGTAGTAAAGTTTATTTGGGGAGTTAAGTTGTTAGTGGGAAATTATGGGGGCTTTAGTGAAAGTGGGAGTTGAGGGGTTTAATTGATAAAACTAGAACTTAGGTGAGCAAAGTTGAAAGTGGGAGAAAATTTTATAAAAAACAATGACTTCCCTTCCCCCCCTCTCAGTCGACCTTCTCCCTAAAACAACTTTCCCAAACCATTTTTTCCCAGAGAATTTGCCATTGTTGAAGAAGAGAAGCTAGGTAAGGTTTCTTCATTTTTATTTTCCTTATTTTAATTTACTACTCCATTTTCAAATCTAATTACATATAAATGTTCAGGGTGTTGAATAGATCATATCTACCGATCTATATTATTTTTCTTGACATCTTTTCCGGAAAATAGGTAAGTTACTAATCCCCCCTTTAAATGTTAAAATGGTCATAAGTATGCTTTATATGTGATAAAACAAAGTTTTGGTATGTTTTATTTATACTTGTAATTTTGGGACAAAGGGAGTAGTATGAAATGGTTATGGTTGGTGTTGGTATTGTTCCTAGGCTAAGGTTTAGCCTTTGTGTAAGTTGAAATGTTAAGTGTTGCAAGTTTTGGTAATTTTGGGTTGTGAAACAAAAGGAGTGAAATTTGGTTTAGTTGTTAGGCTTGCCGGGTGATGTGGGCGGCCGCCCAAAATTGGGCGTGCGGCCGCACACCTATCTGAAGGGTTTTGTTCTTGGGACAGAGCATTTTGGGCGGCCGCACAGCCCTGTTTGGGCGACCGCCCAGTTGTCTGAAAAAGTTTGGAGTTTTCAAATCCAAGGGATTTAGAGGTCAATCTTGGTCTAGTTTTTGGGTAGTGTCCTAAAGTATTTAGATGGTTGAAGTGGATCACTAAAGTGGAAGAATTGGTTCCTTTGTGGACACAAGTGTTGTGAAATGTTAGTGAGTGATTATGTGAACATTGTTGAGCACTTTGTGATGTGTTGAATGATTCATCTTCTTGATGTGTTTGGCATGGTTCCCTACATTGGAATCATTGTCCCTGGTTGTTGTTTAAGCAAGTATTTCTATGTGGTGCTTGCGTGTAAAGTCCAGCTGGTACTTTTGTGTGTTTTGGGCAGTGATAGGGATTATAATGGTCTCCGAGCCAAGTACATTATAAGGCTCCTATCATTGGTTTCCCATTTTAACCCCCTTCCTTAGGCCAAAGGTTGGGCACTTTGGGTTATGACTTTGTGTCATTTTCCCCCCGTTGTTGTTGTTGTTTGTTTGGTTTCGGAACCCGTCTCAGCTCTTCGATGCTGCTCAGTTGATGCCTCTCAGATGGCTATTGTTTGGTTTGAGAACCTTGGCTCAGTATCCACGTATGAGTGTTTATTTCCGCTTTATGTGTTGCATGATGAGTTGGTCGTTATTTCCAACCGGTATGGGACGGTTGGCGATAGGGAGCCTCTCATGTTATGTGCTATGTGTTATACGCTTATTTGTTAATATTGCTTCTTCATGATCTTCATATCAGCATGTAATGTAGTTGCATTTTAGTAACTTACTGAGATTTATTCTCACCCCTTATTTGTTTACCGTTTTAGATAAGAAGGAGTCCAGGGAATAGGTCACAGCACAGGGAGGACGTTGGTAAAGAGATATTTAGTAAGACTTTTGGGAAGTGATGTGTATAAAGGATACATTATGTAAATGTAATACCTTTAGGGTAGTGTACCCGTTACTCAGTTATTTGTATCATCTCTTTTAGTAGGTGTTCGTATTTGTAAATTTTATAAGTAAAGTTTGGTATAGCCAAGTGGCTAAGTACTCATTTGAGAAAGTTTGTTTTGTGACTTAAAGTCATGTTTGGTAACGTGTTGGTTGTGTGAACCTTTTTATGAAAATATATTTCGAAAGATTTTCTTAGAGTTGCTTTACGACGTCTTCCTCGCGTGTCCCGGGCGTGGGGCCAAGTAGGACCACGGGTCGGGGCGCGACAGAAACTTTCTATAAAAATGTTTTATGACGTCTTCCGTGCGTGTCCCGGACGTGGGGCCAAGTAGGACCACGGGTCGGGGCGCGACAGAAACTTTCTATAAAAATGTTTTATGACGTCTTCCGTGCGTGTCCCGGACGTGGGGCCAAGTAGGACCACGGGTCGGGGCGCGACAATATGTGCTTAGGCAACAAAGGAGAAACCATCAGAAGTAAGGCGGATATTGACAATGGGACTTCCATTTACAAATAACCACAGTGGTCGGATTCTTTTTGGCCCATCCGATTGATATCTGTACTTTATGATGGAAGATGGTGGTGGCAAAGCGGATTCGTATAATTTTGCGCAAAATAAGAAGTCGTTGCTTGGGAAGATATTGAGGTTGGATGTTGACAACGTATCAAGTAAGTAATATATTCACATAGTTACCTATCTCCTACGTCTTCTGTTTCTTAACCTTTCTTCTATGATGTTCCTTGAGCGAAGAACTGGCTTAGGTGGTGTTTGATGTATTAAGCATTTGATGCTTGATACTTAATAGATTGCAAGGTATATTTTGGAAGTATGGTGCCTTTGATGACATTGAGGTATAGATGTTGGAGGTTACGTGAGGCTCTTAATGATTGAGAATCAAAATCATTGCTTAACCAATAAGAGACTCATGGAACTTTCAACATGTAGAGCTCAATGTTATCAAGGCACCTTACCTCCAAATTATACATTGCAATCTATTAAGCATCAAGTGCTTAATACATCAAACACCACCTTAGTCTTGTAGATGTCGTCGTCGTTCTTTGTTTTTCATAAATAGAGTATACTTTTTGAATCCCTTTCTTTGCCTGGAAAGATCGTTTCATTTGACTTTTTATGCGAAGTAAAATTTGCCAAACATTAATGTCAAATTAATCATCTCAAAAAATTGTTGGTGTTGATATATACTCCCTCTGTCCCGCTCGACTTATGACGATTTTCCATTTTGGGCGTCCCACTCGACTTAGGACGGCTCAAAATGGAAAGATTATACTACTCCCTCTGTCCCGCTTTAAGGTTCTTACTTTCCTTTTTAGTCTGTCCCAATTTAAGGTTCTTACTTTGTTTTATTACCTAAAATGGAAAGTGGGACCTACTTGTCATTCTCACAACAAAAACTCCACACCCACTTTCTCTCTCCCACTTTACTTTTCATACTCACAACATTTACTTTTTCTTAATCTCCGTGCAAAGTCAAACTAAACTAGGAACTTTAAATTGGGACGAATTGAGTACTTTTTAATTTAATAGGACTCACTTGTCATACTCACAACAACAATCTTTTTACTATTACTCCCACTCATTTTCTCTCATACTTTACTTTTTATACTCACAACACTTCCTCCACTCATTCTCTTTCCTCTTAAAATAATAGTTTTCCTTAATCCCCGTGTCGGAACCAAAAATCCTAAGTCGGGCAGGACGGACGGAGGCAGTATATATACCTGATAGGCACATTCAAAAAAACAGAAATAGGACTCTTTGAGTTGAACCCAACGGAGTACAGTATCAAGAAAGTCAAATTGACCACAATTCCAGACTGAGTTTCAACTTGATTTAAAAAAAAAAAAAAAAAAAAAAAACTCTCGGATAATTCAACAATTTATTTTTTAAATGAAATGTACTTTTGGGATTATCAAATTAGTAGGTCTGTGAAAGTGAAAAGGGTTTTACCTTTTACAATCCCTTCATTTTCCTAAATAAATTAAAGTCCTTTCACATACACAAGTTCTTCGATAATCAATTTTACTCAATTAAAGTACTTACTTTTTTTATATCAATTGAATGATAAAAAATACTTTGTAAAAGGTCATTTTCTTTCTTCTTTTTTTTTTGTCCATCATATAATACATACATGCGGTTGGTATGTTTTTCCAAAGATAAATATTAAGGAATTTTGATATATTTTGCCACAAGAGTTAGATGCACACAAAAATGTTACTCCTTCTGTCACACTTGAAGAAGTCGGGTTATATGTGTTTGGACTTTGAATGAGAAAATGGAGCGACGCTTCATTCAAAGCTTTTTTTCCGAGGAGCCTCGGGTGGTGCAAAAGTTCAGACGAGGCTCCTCGAAATACCTTGAAATTGAGGCCCTAAATTCGTTCTTTTTTCCCCTTGTAAATGCACTCTTGAACTATTATAATATTTTTGGCTAGAGCCCTTTAATTATACAATGGAGGAATAAAGTGAAGCAATGAGTCTAAATGTGCTTTTCATTTCTTTTTGCCTATTTTTGGGATGTCAAAGTGGGCAATTGTATATAATCTCAAGGGAAACTCATCTATGCCTCTCATTACAAAAATACAAGGTGTGCCTTTTGCCAAACTCCATTATGAAATCTTAAAAGTTAGTTCAAAAGCAATATGCCCTATAGACTCTTAAATTGAAAAAAAAAATGTTAATTCATTGTGAATCATGTTGTTTTCACATATGTCCCAAGTTTTAAGTTTTTTTTTTTTTTTTTTAAAAAAAGGTTAGAATATTTGTGTACCAATAAGGGAGCACTAGTGTAACTTTGAGGTTATAGATTCAAAAATATTGGGGAAAAAACATGATATATATATATGTAAAATCATGTAAAATAAACTTTTAATTAAGTCAGTAATGATAAAAATCTCATGCAACATTACTGCATCATCGAACTCTATTTATTAGAATATAAAAATCGAACATTAAAAAATAAATCATGTAACTTGTGCAATTAGCAAAAGCAAAGATAAACAAATCATTGTTAAGCTTCCACACATCCAAAATTAAAATCACAATACCAATCTCCATGTAGGGGTGGCAATTTTTGATCCATATCCAATAACCCATCCATTAACCATTAATAAATGATTTATTGGGTTATCCATTTGGTATCCATTAGAATTATTGGTTCATATGGATAAAGACCTATAACAACCATCAATGAATTTGGACAATATGGATTTTTAACCGGGTTGCCATGGATTTACCCAAAATCTCTAACTCACACTGCTCATGATACTGTTATACTTTCTTCCTCCTTGTTTCCGCCGTCCACCCCCACAACCGCCACCTCAGCCACCAATCCCCACACGATTCCATTTTGGGATTCAGAAAATAAATAAAAAAAAAAAACGGTGACAAAAAACTGATCTTGTTAAATATTTAACGAAAATCAGTCAAATATGATTTAAAAAGATAAATATTTAACAATTTTGTCAATGGAGTGAGGATATTTAAGAAAAAGTTGAAACAAGAATGAGGACAGCTTGTACATTTGAAATTAAAAAAAAAACTGATCTCGTTAAATATTTAACGAAGATCAGTCAAATATGATTTAAAAAGATAAATATTTAACAATTTTGTCAATGGAGTGAGGATATTTAATAAAAAGTTGAAACAGGAATGAGGACAGCTCGTACATTTGAAAAAAAAAAAAAAAAAAAACTATTGTGGCACCATGACAAAAACAACATCTAGCCTGCATGTTCAACTTCTCTATATATAACTCATAAGTCATCCCTTGAACCCCCCCCCCCCCTCTCTCTCTCTCTCTCTCTCTCTCTCCTCTCTCTCTCTCTCTCTCTCTCTCTCTCTTTCTCTCTCTCTCTCACTCACTCACACACACACACACACAAACATTCATCATGAAGCTCAGTGCTTCATTCATCACCCAACTCTCCATAATTTCTCTCATCACACTCCTCCCATCCCAAGCCACCTCCCAAACCTGCAAAAACTATTGTGGCACCCAACTTCTCAAATACCCATTTGGCGCGGGCCCAGGCTGCGGAGATCCCCGTTTCCAAACACGCGTTTCGTGCAACGATCAGCAACAACTCACCTTCATCACCCACACTGGATGCTACCCAATCACATCCATCGATTACTCCAACCAAATCATCTTCATCAACGATCCTTCCATGTCAACTTGTTCATGTACTCAACCAAGCAAAGGCTTTAGCCTAGATTACGACGCGCCCTTCAACTTCCACGACAATACCGTTTTCGCCCTCCTAGATTGCTCCACAGCCTCTTCTCCTATATACAAATCCAACGGTGGAAATAACTCTGTTTCCCCTGTTTGTGATTCGCAGGGGAGTGAATCAGTTTGTAATCTTCTCAGTTCTTGTCAAGCCATTAGTAATAGAGTTAGTATTCCTATATCTACATGCTGTGTTTATACCCCGGTTGATCTTGGGCCCGCTTTTGAAATGGACCTGCAGAAGTTGGAGTGTAATTCATATTCTGGGTTGTATGGATTTTTAGGCAATGAGAATAATCCACAGAGTTGGAAGTATGGGATCGCGCTTAAGTATAAGTTTAACTTTGATAATGAGTATCCTGAAATGTGTGCGGATTGTGAAAAGAGCAATGGAGTTTGTGGGTATAGTGGACCTTATAATTCTTTTGTGTGTAACTGTCCGAATGGCTTAAACACAACGGCTAATTGCTTCTTCCCGAGTTCTTGGAGTAAAAGTTCAAGATTACAACCATGGCTAAAGGGTATAGTTCTTGGACCTTATATTGTAATTTTTTTTTTTTTGTTTTTTTTTTTTTGCAGTATTTGATGAGATTGTATGCAGGGACTTGTCTGATCGGTGTGCTGGCATGGATATTCAACTTGGTTTTGGTGTAGATTGTGAAATCATTTGGAGTATCGAAGTTTGTTTTGATTACTCGGATTTTTCTGGTGCAAGGGGAACTAAATTCTGCTTTGCTTGTTCCTAGATTGTCAGTGTAGTTGAACTTCAATAATGTCAGAAAACCAGAATGCAGTTCTAAGGTTTGATTTAAGCAAAGTCAATCATCTATAATCTTGCTGTTATTTTTTTCTTTATTTTGCTTCAGTTTCTATCAAACGAATTAACCATTAAGAATTAGTAGTCTTTGATCAATTAATACAGTTTACTACAGCAAGTTAATGCTAAAAGTCCGTCGCTGGTTCTCACATTTTATCCATTAAATCTCTACCGCCCACTAACCAAAATCTCGACCTCCACGTCACAATCTAATGTCCACTACAATGATATTCTGAATAATAGAAGGAATAAATTCCTTCTATTCAGCACTTTCACTAATGAAGAATCATGTCCATTAGAAATGTTCTTTCTTTATCTCATATTCCTTAGGAAGCTTTTGGACAGAAATGTAGCAAGCTTTAGAATCCATGAGTACACACAATGAACTCATACCAAAAGGTGTGTGTGTTCTCTATCTCAAGTTCTTCAGATAGCTTTCTATCCATACCAAAAGGCAAAAGGTGTGTATATGTGTAAATATACGTATATATACACATACACACACACACACACACACACACTCCCTCCGTCCCACCTCACTTGAGACTTAAGAAGTGGGCACAATTACTAAGGAAAATGTGTGGTAAAAAATGAAGAGAGGGAAAATGAGTGAGCTAAGTATTCGAACCGCTGCACCCCTAGTTAGCTCCACCCAATGGTTCCGATTGGAGCCACCTCATTTTAGCTCCACCCAACGGTTGAGATGTGTCCGAACTCGGTGGGACCCACAAAAAAATTGAAATCATCTTAGCCGCACACCCAAACCGCTCGCCTATGTGGCCTTCATCGGAGCCGTTGGGTGGAGCGGTTCCGGGTCCCATGGTTGCTAAGAAAAGAAAGAGAATTGAATACTAAATCTATATTAACCCTATCCATTCTAATTTGAATCATACTAAAATGTACAGGCTATATCCATAAAATTTTCTTTCTGCTCTCTGTGTCAAAATTTGTCGTATCAAGTCTACCAGAATCTCTAACCATGTTGTCGATATTAAGGGTCATCTTGTATCGCAGCACCGGGCTTTTCCTCCTTGTTGAAGTTTACCCCAAAGGCATATCATTTGCCTCGGAGATTGATAATGAGCCGTCAGATAATCTTCAATGCAACCAAACTGACAGAACTTCAAGCTGTGAATATATTCCACTGCCCTTGTCCTGTTGAAATTTTCTACCCACATGCCCATGCTCACATCTTCCATTTTGAACAACTGCAAGCAAAATGTAATCACTTGAGAGAAATATACTCCCTCTTTCCCGAAATAAATGTCACACTTTCCATTTTGGGTTTCTCTCCAAATAAATGTCGCATATCTAAAAATAGGATATAAAGTATGGTGATTTCCATAAGTAGCCCTTTCTTAAAGGAGATTGTAAAAATCAAATTCAATTGACAGCATGTTTATCTCCTATGAAAAGTGGCGGCACTTAAGGAAACATAACAAAAAGCTTTTATATATGTATGTGTGTGTGTATATGTATATATGTACATATGTATGTACATAGAGAGAGAGAGAGAGAGAGAGAGAGAGATTCATTTAAGCGAGTTTCAGATTCATACTCTCAGCTTATGCCTTTCAAACTCGGAAACAGTGTACTGGGCAATGTCTGATGACACAACATAACCAGGCCCATTTGCGTAGGGTGGATAATACTCTTCTGGCCATTCCTACAACTCCAGAAAAATATGAAGCTTTCAAAAGGAGTGCTATTTTATTCATGCACAAAAATGAATAATAAAAAAAGTTGACACGGGAACTATACCTCATATGTGACTGCCCATTTGCCATTACGTAGGGGCTTGTGGTAGTAATTTATGTTTCCAACATATAAGCTTCGGTCATGAGGGACTTTCTTAACTTCCATCATCACAGCATCGACCCTTACAAAGGTATCGTCATCACACTTCATTATATAATTTGCAGCTGCTGTTCGAACCTGCAAACAAATTCATGCTCAATAAGATTTTGATGCAGGAAAATGATTTATTTATTTTTTTTTTTTTTTTTGTGTGTGTGGGGGGGGGGGGGGGGGGGGGGGGTTAAGATGTTAACTTAGTAATAAGAGAACTAACCCCGTATTCACAGATTGCAACAGTTTTCAGTACAACGAGATCATAATTATCCATGTAAGGCACCATAACAATATCACCAAAATATTTTGCCTCTTCCATTAGCTGCAAATTGACTTCCTTTCTTCCATGCTGAAAAAAAGTGAAAAATATATAAGCGTTTCTGACTAAAGGGGGAAGATAAAGGATATGCCTATCATTAGAGGGGAAGGGTGGGGGGGAAGATGCAATTTTTAAAAAAATACATAAATAAATTACCAGGGCCACAAAAAAACGAGCCACGACAATTGCTGATCTGATTAATCTGTGCTGCATCCAAGACTTCCTTGCTGCCATTCGCTCAGCGAAATGATTGCCAGAAGAAAGAATGCCAATAAAAATTTGCAGGGGCCCATCAGGTAGAGGTGGGGCCCGCCACTTTGCTACCATCTCCAGATGCCCCATTGGTGCAAAATTAGGATTTGATGTGGGCAAGGAAGCAGCAAATATAGACCTTACTTCAACATCCCCTTTAAGTGATAGTCCAGTTGCATCCTCAAGAGTGAACCCCTGTGCATATAAAAATCACTTTGATCACTTACTGTTGGGCTCAGGTCAAGCTCGAACTGAAATATACTCCCTCCGGCCCGGAAAGAATGTCGATAAATCATTAAGTGATTTATAAAAAACAATTTTTAGACTTTCATTGGGATGATTAGATTAACACAAACGCTTGGTCAAAGGTCACTTGTCTTGACCATCAAAAACCAAATGGGACTATCTTTCCGGGCTGGATGGTGTAGTTTGTATTTATATTGTACACAATGTACTTTGATTTAGTCTAAAATAAAATTCAAGCTTGGCTCATTCATGGCTCAATGTGAAGTAAACAAGTTGACCTCGAACATATGTTCATTGACATTGGCTCAAGCTCTATTAAAAATACTCCCTCTGTCCCAAAATGATCTTCCCATTTGCCATTTCTCATTGTCCCAAAAAGTTCTCATTTCTATAATTTGGGCATAAACAAAACATGGCTAGTGAAGCAAGTGTTGATATCCTTAAAAAGTTTGAATAGTCAAATGAGAAGATCATTTTGGGACGGAGGAAAAGAGCCTAATGCAATTACTTAAAGCTTGGGGACTTAGCTCAGCTCGTTTATAGTGAAAATCACAATTTGGGGGATATTACGCAGGTACTCACAGGGCGATAAGGAAAAGAAGTAACGTGCCTCCCATCTACATTGATATGATATCCTTCCAAGCCGGCACTTAGAGTCAGAACAAACAACTTGCCTTCTGCAAAAGGGTATGGCCAGTTGACAATAACCTTTTTTGTTCTTCCGATCAACCTGCTCAACCACCAAATGGCTTTTGATTCTTCTGACCCGTTATCGTCATCACGATTCCATTTCTCACATTTTACCTGCCCATCAACTTCATTCAGCCCAATCATCAGCAAGAATATAACCTCTCTAATAATTTATTGAAATTCAAGATACCAAGGATAACTACAATATTAGGATATGCACGATTTCTCAAAAGCCGTTCTAAAACCTTGAAGGAAAAAAATGAATAGAAAAGAGCACTAATTTGGTAACAACTTCTCCAACTTCACCCGGTCGACATCAATGTCACAACCAAACTATAAAATCAAACTCCAGTTCACAACAATTCAATTACATGCCTGCATGGTATGAGGATCTACATATAGCTAGCAATTTAGAAAATTACTCCATATTAGATATTCCAAACCACTTGAGGCTTTTGCACGAGTAAGTCATTATATTTCTAGACAAAATGGACCGCACTACATTTAGTGCTCGTTTGATACAAGAATTTCAACATATGATATTTAATACTACCTCCGTCCCAAAATGGATGTCCCTTTTGTTGGAACACAAATTTCATTCCATGCAAATAGCATAAAAACGGGTTCTTACGTACCAAAGGAGCGCTTACGCTTTCAGTAATACCATGTCAATGGCTTAATCAAGAACATGATACTAGTTAATACACTCAATAGTAGTTGCTAACTATGCAATTCAATCAACCTCATTCATAAAATGGCATACAAATGCATTTTCTTAATTCACATACACACACAAAAAAAGGGACTCGATCGATAAAAGAAACTCACCAGTTTCATCCTCGGGCTTAGACTTCCACCCTTCACACCGCATAGCAGATCCCCACTGCATCCTATAACAAGTGTTCTGCTCAATCACAGGCCTCCCACTCCAATCCCCTTTCAACCTCGGGTTAAAATGCAGTATCCGGGGTGGGTCTTCCCCATCCACAACCTTCAAACCCTGGAGCTCCATCATGAACTGTGACACCATCACACTCTGATCCTCCTTCAACAACGATATCTTCGTCTCACGTTCCGGGTGGGACCTTTTTGGCTTCCCAACAATCGTAATATGAGACCCGAGTGTCAACCCACAAGGAATCATCATAACCCGACCCAACTTCAAGAACCCTGCCCCCAACATAGACACCGAGACGGGACACAGCGGCGACTCAGTCCGGTTCACAGACTCGGTCTGCAGCTCCGGTGATACTTTACCCGACCCGATACTGATTTCTTCCCATACCTTTTTGCCCAACACGAAAGCGTCCCGGGCAGACTTGTGGAGCTCCGAGAAATCGTCTTTCTTGATACTATCAAACGAAGTGTCGTCGAAAACCAACCCGGATACATTCTTGTACTCCCGCCTTATCCGAGGCGGCGAAACACGGTTGATGGGCGGCGGGTCGTCTTCTCCGTCAGTTGTGGTGTGCTGGGGAAGTACGAAGACGGTGGATCCCCCCACCACCCGACGATTCAGACCCGAACCCGGATTTGAAAACAAATGGGATTTCAAAGCTCATGAATAAAAGGTAAAGAAACAAGAAACCCATTAAGAACTGAATCAATCTGAGTCGACTCATGGGCCCTAACATAGTATCGATTTTCCCTCTATACTTTCAATTAAGAATAAAAAATTGAAAGATTCGGGATCATTTCAGCATAACGAAGAGGGATTTGGTGTGTGTGTGTGTGTGTGTGTGTGTGTTGAGAGAGAGAGATTGAATTTGGGGGTGGACAAATTTTGAACTAGGGCGGTGATAGTGGTGGAGAAGGTAGGGTAGAGTGGAGAAACGACGTCGGGTTTGGGTGTCGTTGTTGGTAATCTTAGGAAACTCCGTAATGAAAGATTCTGGGATGGGGGTAAATGAAGAGGCGTCAGTTGTCAGATGTCAGGTGAGTTCATCGTCAACTTTTCTCGAGTTCCTAGCCACTTTCCTTTTTTTTTTTCGATTTACTATTTATTCAATGTCCATCTTTCTTTTTTAATCTGTCTTATAGTATATGTCTACTTCCTAAAATAGCAAATACTCAATTCGTTCCAATTTAAACTTTAAAAAACTTTTGAATTCAAGAATTAAAAAAAAAAATGATGTATTGTGATTGTAGATGGTCTAATAGGAAAAAAAAAGTGAGGTAAGAAATAGTTAGTGAGTAATTGTTGTAAGTATGACATGTGGAGCCCACAAATAAAAAAGTATAAAAAGTTTTCTTTTTTACATTTTGAAGTTTAAAATGGGACGGAGGGAGTAATCTATTCCTCTCACTCATTCTCTCTCCTACTTTACTTTTCATACTCACAACACTTACATCACTTCCACCATTTTTTAATCTCTGTGCAAATAAGAGGGTGGACATATACTTACGAATGGATGGAGTATTACCCTTTGGGATATTCTGATCAAGGTTAATATTTTTATTTATTTCTAAAATTGCAAAACTTTAGTAATGTATGGATAAGTTGAAATGTATTGGATTCATATTTATATTTAAGTTATTAATAATGTAATAGATTCAGTAAAAAATGCATTAGCATTAGCATTAGCATTAACATTAACATTAACATTAACATTAACATTAACATTAACATTAACATTAACATTAACATATAAATTTTCCTCTCTTTTTTTTAATCAAACTAATAGATAAGTGTTTTTTCCCTACAGTATCTATATTCTGATACTAACATATTTGCAATTTAGAATAGTGTAATTGTAATAACCCGAACTTACTTTTATTATTTATTTAACTCTTAATTATTAATGGGCCAAACTTTAATAATTAGTTTAGTTTTGTTATTGGGTCAAAAGTAGGAAGGCCCAATTCATTAACTAAGAAGGATTAGGAGTCCAATTTAAATTAGGGATTTGGGAAATATAAATACCCTCTCTTAAAACCTAAACCTATTATTGTTTCCTCCGCAAAAATAAAAGAACGGAGAGAGTTGAGAGAGAGAAAGAGCAGCGGCCGGTGAAGCCATCGGGAGAGAGAGAG
Organism: Campanula takesimana; assembly: GCA_026119855.1. Taxonomy (NCBI): domain Eukaryota; kingdom Viridiplantae; phylum Streptophyta; class Magnoliopsida; order Asterales; family Campanulaceae; genus Campanula; species Campanula takesimana. Next base: position 541,072 of record JAOWBW010001100.1, read on the forward strand.
AGACGGTGAAGGAAAAGAAAAGTGAGGAAGGATCGAGTTCACAAAGGTAATCCTAGAACCCTTAAACTCTTCTCTTCATCTTTGTAAATCCAATTGTTGGATTAAGAAACCCTAAGTTATGGATTGATCAACTAGGGTTAATAGCATGAAATTAAGGAGGAAGAAGATGACTGTGGGAGTGGTGTACTGCGTGTGTGCGTGTTGATGTACGTCTGGGTGTGTGTGTGGTGTGTGTGTGTGTGCGGCGGCAGGGGCTGCCGAGTGTGTGTGTGTGCGCGTTATGAATTCTCTGTGTGTGTATGCGTTATGTGCTGATGGTGGGTGTGTGTGTGGGCTGATGGTGGGTGTGCGTATCTGAAAGTGTGGGTGTCTGCAGTTGTGGGTGTGTTCAGAGTGGTGGGTGTACCAGAGGGTGTGTGAATCAGAGTGGTGGGTGTGTCTGTCAGTGGGTGTACTCAGTAAGTGTGTGCAGAAAGTGTGAAATCAGTGTGTGTAACTTGTGTAGTGAAATTGAGAATTGGGGATTGACTAATAAAAACCCTAGGGGTGTTGTAGTCATTCTTAAAGTTATTGGTTAACTAGGAAAGAGGTGATAGATGACTAAACCTTGGAATTAATTGAGTAAAAAGAAGTAAATCGGGACGGAAGTAAAATAGTATTTTTCTCATGTCTAAGGCTAGACTATTTCATGTTGTAGATTGTCCAAGCGGAGTAAAGCAAGCTAGTAGAACACGAAGCTAAGGTAAGGGATTACGCTCTTAGTTGTGTATGATTCTTAATCCTTTGTTTAGGATTCCCAATCTTTGTTTTTATAAAGTAAACTATCTGTGTGGCTAGATAGTCTTTTAATAACTATTCCGTTTCTGCGAATTGTTCCGTCTTTTGTTATCCACCCTATTGATATGTTGTTGTTCAATGGGTTATCATGAGTATGATTTGCTTTGTGATCTTGGCGTCTAAGTGAGATGACACCTTTTAAAAAGTGATCAAGTAAAGTTTTGTAAAGTTAAGTTTTGTTTTGTAAAAAGCTCTTTAAAGTGAATTTTTAATAAGTAAAGTGACTACAGTTATCCATAATCCCGAAACGGATAAGTGGACCCCTACAGTTATCCATAATCCCGAAACGGATAAGTGGACCCTTACAGTTATCCATAGTTCTAAGTTGAACATGTGGACCCCTTTGCGTTGCTTGATGAAGTAACGTAGGTTATCATGATATACCGATTTGGGTGCGGTCAGTAGAAACCCGAGCCCTGGGTACAGCACGTGCTTAATCCTAAATGAAGTAAAGTAAAGAAAAGAAAAGTAAAGTGTGAGTAAATGTTGTGTTTTGGAAACTGCCTCTGAAGCCACGTGTTTTCAAGTAATGAATTGTTTTTCATCAAGTAAATGTTTCTTTTCAAACTGAGTGTTAGTTGATCCTTGAGTTATATCCGTTCATTGTAATTCATTGTTACCGTTCGTTTCGGTCATCTCCTCTTAGTACCCGAGGGGATACTGTATGAACTTACTGGCATGTTTCGCTCATTCCTTTCATCCTTTTTCTCTCTCCGGTTATAAATAAGCAGATCAAGAGTCGCAAGGTTTGGCGGCTTAGGAGTTATCTTTTAATAAAGTCAATTAGTGGTTATGTTTCCGTTACGGTTAAGTATAAACTTTACTTTCTGTTAGTTACCGTTTGAGCTAGTGGTTTGTACTAGCCGTTGTGGATTTGAACGTTGGTTAAAGTTTGAATTGTGGTTATTTGTAGCCGTTGGGCATTCTGATTTTGGAATTATTCGTATTAAGTTATTATTTAATTGTAGTGAAAAGTTGGGGTGTTACAGTAATGGACAAAACAAATTTATGAACTTCTCTCATCTTATTCTCTTATACTCTTTCCGTCTCAAAATAAATGATTTTCACGTTTGACTGTTCAAACTTTTAAACTAAATGATATAAATACTTGCTTCACTAGCCATATTGTTTTTATGCACATTTAAATTTAAATTATTGTAGAAACAAAAAAAAAAATGAGACAATAGAAAATTGCAAATGAAAAAATCATTTCAGGAGATTGATTAATTATTTGCTCATTGATTTAATAAACGTGTAAAGTCAAATGTACATTCAATTGAAGCATAAAGGACAGTCCAAGAAAGGGGATCAATAATGCATGATAGGCTCAGCCATCTTTGCTTTCCCTTTATTGTGCACGACTGTGCAATCATATTTGGGCACTTCTCGCAACAATGTTCACCCACCAATTCTATTGAGAATTAAACCATTGACATGCATGTCATGCTTTCATATTGATAAAAATAATAGAGATGTGGGGATTTCTTCAAAAAAAAAATGTGGGGTTTGTGCAGTCGAACTGTCACAGTGTACGGTAATATGTAAGCATTCACATTTAAGGAGCTATTTTGAGATTATTTTACTCGACTTGCACATTTCGCCCATTGATTCAACTCTGGCGATCTCTATCCTTGCTACTGCTTCAATCTGTGCTGTTGATCTGCATTGCATTAGCCCCAAATCCTATAATTATAATGTGATCTTGCACATCAAAAATTTAGATTTAATAGTTACGTGGAAGTTTGAGATGAATCCAATAAATTTACTTTCAAAGAAAACAGAGATGGCTTTATTTTCTGTTGAAATGTAGCTAACACATCCTAAACTGCCGCAGCAATTCTTATCCATCTTTAAATGTATTTTGAGGGCTTCCGTCTCAAAAGTAAAAATACATAAATACAAGTAAATAATTTAAATGTTGTTTTGAGAATTAATTTTTGTCTCAAAATACTTGTCATTTTATTATTTTAAAGGTTTTTTGGTTGTTGTATACCAATTATACCCTTATTAATGATAGTGAACTATCTCTCTTGCACAAGCATTTAATTGCCTAGGTAATTGGATTATTTTAGGGGTATATAAGGCTTTTTTACATGCATTTATTGTGTTTTTTTAATAATTGTGCAAATGCTCAAAACGATATCTATTTAACGAATACAATACATGTACAAATTAATTACGCCATCATGAAAATGACATGATCTCCAATTAGTTTCAACTTCAGACAGATTACACCAAAATCCTTACAATCATTCCCTTGTTTCTATAAACTAATCCATACTTATATGCTTGATTAAGAACGTACGACTTTCTAAATCTGGGTTTCATCATTGTTTTTTACTACGCCTATTGCATTTTTTTTTAATATTAAAATAAGTGTAACGTTTCTGCATAAGAAAATAGTCTTTGTGCGATTTTATCATGGTACATTTAATGTATAAATAAGTAAAGGAATGTTCCTGTTTCATAAGACACATTGACAAATCAACTTATTATTATGGGACGGAAGAGGAATGTAATACTCACTCCGTCTCAAAATGATCTTCATGCTTTTTTCGACATTACTACGAAGACGAAAGACCTTTGAGCACTGATTTTAGGTTTATTTAATTATACTAATGAAAATCTAAAATTTGTTATTGATAGTATTGTTGATGGTGTGTCAAACAAGTTTTAGATTTTCATTAGTACAATTGAGTCGACCTAAAATTATTGCTCGAAGATCTTTCTTCGGCGTAGTAACGTCGAAAAAAGTGTTAAGATCATTTTGGGACGGAGGTAGTATGTATCAGTTTGAGGGATATTATGTTTAAGTGAGCAAAAGCAATCGACAAATTCAACGATAAATCCTAGGAAGAATATATAAACACAAGCAATTATTCCTCCAAAAACAAGAACAAATTTTAGCCAAACTTGGAGGTTCAAGAAGCTGTCACCCTCTGTTTCATACTTTACCGTTGCAAACTATAAACCTTCTCTCTGTTCTGTCCTCTCTTGATCCTCATAAACTTTCTATATATACACTCGATATCCCATGAAAATAAATTCCAAGAATTTCTTAAAACATTTTAAGCAATTCTTGGGGTGAGAAATTTTGAAAAAAATAATGGATTTGACAAGTTTTCGAACGGTCGAAAAGTGCGACTCGACTAACCGAGAGAACCACACCGTTGTTGCCGACCTGGACGGAACCTTGCTTAGAGGCCGCAGTTCTTTCCCGTACTTTGCATTATTTGCATTCGAGATCGGAGGTGTTTTCCGGCTACTATTCGTGCTCTTGGCCGCCCCCTTAGCCGGACTTTTGTACTACTTTGTGTCGGAGGCGGCCGGAATTCAAGTTCTCATATTTGCAACTTACGCCGGAATGAAGGTTTCCGATATTGAAACATGTGCACGTGCTGTTTTGCCTAAGTTTTACTCTGCTGATATTCACCCTGAATCTTGGCGCGTGTTTTCCTCGTGTGGGAAGAGGTGTGTTCTTACTGCGAATCCGAGGATTATGGTGGAGGCTTTCTTGAAAGAGTACTTGGGAGCTGATTTGGTTATGGGGACGGAGCTAGGGACGTATAAAGGTAGGGCGACGGGGATTGTTCTAAAGCCGGGAGTACTAGTAGGCGAGAAAAAGGGCAGAAACGCTTGTCAGAACGTTCGGGGAGGAGAACTTACCGGAGATTGGGCTCGGTGATCGCCTTACCGATCTTCCTTTCATGGCTTTATGCAAGGTTAGTATTAGATTCCAAAACAAAAACTCACTACGAGAAAACATACTATTTGAGACGGCAGTTTACTGTCTTAAATAGCCTTTAATACCGTCTTTGTTTAAATATAAAACAGCACTGAGAAGGAATATGGGTCTCATTAAGTGGATGTCACAAATATTTTATTACTGATTCTGACATAAATATAACATGTTAAAATAGGGACCGCTTAAATTGTTGTCTCAAAATAGAGACAGAGATTATTAGAGAAATGTGCCAAAATAAATATCATTAGAAAAATGTTTGTCTCAAAATGTTGAAAAGGGACTATTGAAAATTGATGTCCCAAATAAAAGACATTTTTCTAGTAGTAACTAGGGGTCGATTTTTTTTCAAAATAATCTCATAAATATTTGGACAAAAATGCAGGAGGGGTACATTGTACCGCCAAAGCCAGAGGTGAAGGCAGTTCCAACTGACAAGCTACTTAAACCCTTAGTTTTCCACGACGGCCGCCTAGTCCAAAAGCCAACACCTCTACTCTCCCTCATCATCGTTCTATGGATCCCAATTGGCTTCCTTCTCTCCATTTTACGGGTTGCCGCCGGATCACTCCTCCCCATGCCGCTAGTATACTACGCTTTCTGGGCCCTAGGAGTCCGTGTCACCGTTAAGGGCAACCCCCCTCCTGCTGTCGATAAATCCACCGGAAAATCCGGTGTGCTCTTCATTTGCTCCCATAGAACCCTCCTAGACCCCATCTTCCTCTCCACCGCCTTAGGCCGCCCTATACCCGCCGTCACATACTCAGTCTCCCGCCTCTCTGAAATCATCTCGCCGATCAAAACTGTCAGATTGACCAGAGATCGTGCCACTGACGCGTCCATGATAAAGAAGCTTCTAGAAGAAGGCGACCTAGCCATATGCCCGGAGGGGACCACTTGTCGGGAGCCCTTCTTGCTTAGATTCTCAGCCATGTTTGCAGAGCTGACGGATCAGCTCGTGCCAGTGGCTATGGTCAACAAGATGAGCATGTTTCACGGGACCACTGCAACGGGGTGGAAAGGGATGGATCCTTTCTACTTCTTCATGAACCCTAGCCCTGCCTACGAAGTCACGTTCTTGAACAAGCTCCCCGAGGAATTGACATGCGCTTCGGGGAAGTCGAGCCATGAAGTGGCTAATTACATACAAAGGGTTATTGCGTCTACGCTTTCTTATGAGTGCACTTCGTTTACAAGGAAAGATAAGTACCGAGCTCTGGCCGGAAATGATGGCACGGTGGTGGAGAAACCTAAGCTCAAGGCTGACAAAGTAATGGGATGCTAGTTTCCAGTTATTCAAGGATTTAGTCATGTACCCTCTAAAATGTTTTAATTTTAAGGGTACAACTCAAAATAAATTCCAGGTCAAGTGTATGTTTGCTCAAAAGAATAAATGGAAATTTCAATATTTCGAAGCTGAAAAGAATGTTTCGAATTTATGTATTTTCACCGGTCTCTTTATACTTGCAAAAACTATACTCGTATGTTTTTAAAGAAGATTACATGATTATATATGAATTTTGCCACCAAATTATACAAAAAGTTATGTTTTTAAAATAAAATTTGGACATTTAGGGACAGGTGTGTAAATTTTAAGAAATAAAATGATTTGATTAAAAGTGACCAACACTTGGCGATTCCCCATCTTCATCTATCTAAACTATTAATACTAGGTCACAGAAAATTCCAACTATAACAGCCTCGCCCCCTTCCCGCCTTTTTCTTCTCTTCACTCACGTGCACCTCTCGTGCAAAATCTCCATTGTTAACAAACCTAAACCTAAAGGTCTAGTAGGAAGGAAGGAAGAAGGAAATTATCAAAAGAAAATTAATGGATTCACTGTCAAAGGGTTCATTCTCCTCTTTAGGAGATTCAGTTGATTTTGAGCAAGAACTAACACTTAGCGACAAGCTCAAACCTTTCAAATCTTCAAATTTCGATCCCGAGGCCTATGTTTCTTCCAAATGCCGTAGCACCAGCGAAAAGGTATCATTATTCATCTACTGCTACTTCAATGTAATTTAATTTTCGATCGTTTCGATTTTGTATGATACTCCCTCCGTCCTCAATGAATGTTCAGTTTTCATTTTTTGATAAAATGTAAGTAAAATGATTTTTAAGCGCGTGGTATGTAGTAACATATATGTACATAAATCACCTTGATAATCTCACCAAATGATATCGTAATTGCAAGCATAAATTAGAACATGATTTAATTGGACACTCATTAGGGACGTGTGCGATTTCTAATATTGGCAGGAAATCAAGCATTTGTCAGCTTACCTTGTAGATTTAAAGAAGGCATCAGCTGAGGAAATGCGTAAAAGCGTTTATGCTAATTACCCTGCCTTCATCCGGTAAACGCAATGCACCTATATATGAATTTATGTATCCAGCTCTTTTTTCATAACCAGTTTGATCATAAAAATGAAATCTTTATCTTAATAAAAATTGATGCTTACGAGTTTAAGGTAATATGACACCCTTACTGATATGCAGAACGTCTCGAGAGATTTCAGATCTCGAGGGACAGCTCCTTTCCTTAAGAAATCACTTATCAACATGGGGAGCCATCGTTCATTCTTTAGCTGAAGGAGTACGAATAGATTCCTTATCCGGTACTGGTCCAGAACGTTCATTTAAACACAACGATCTCGACTTTGAAGAAAGAGAGCCTTCAAAAGTCGATAAATGGTTATCAGAATTCATGGAAAAACTAGAAGTATTAATGGCGGAGCGGAGAGTCAACGAAGCTCTAGCTGCCTTAGACGAAGGTCAACAAATAGCAGAAGAAGCCTATCACCACCAAACAATGACTCAAACCGCATTTTTCTCACTTAAGACCACAATAACAGAACAAAGACAAAAATTAGCCGATCAGCTCGCAGATTCAGCTTGTCAGCCGTCTACAAGTCGAGCCGAGCTACGTGAAGCTGTACAAGCTGTTAAGCAGCTCGGCGATGGGGCCCGGGCCCACACGCTTCTTCTTAATGCACATAGCTATAAATTACAATGTAATGTACAAAGTCTTCACCCATCTGGGAAATCGTACGGTGTTGCTTACACCGCTGCACTTTCTCAGCTCGTTTTTTCGACAATCGCACAGGCTTCTAATGACTCATTAGCTGGCTTTGGTGATGAGCCGGCTTATACATCTGAATTAGTGACTTGGGCTGTTAATCAGACTGAAAAATTCGCACTTTTGGTAAAACGACATGTCATTGCTTCACCTGCTGCTGCTGGAGGGTTAAGAACGTTGCTGAATGTGTTCAGATTTGTTTGGGTCATTGTTTTTTGCTCGAGTCTCGTGGATTGGCTCTTTCTCCTGTCCTTTTGAAGATTTTCAGACCTCTAGTTGAACAAGCGCTGAATGCTAACTTGAAGAGAATCGAACTCAGCACTGCTGCTCTTGCTGCTGATGATGATTGGTCGCTTACTTTCGCACCAGTTGGGTCCCGCTTTTCAGGTTCTGCTTCTCTCAGTAATGTCATCGGTTCGCAGCCTAAGCTTTCGAGCAGTGCTCACAGATTTAATACAATGGTTCAGGTTAATCACTGATTCTTTCACTAGACTAACGCCTGTGAGTGTGAGATGCATTGTGTTTAAAAAAATTATTATTAAATATTTATCTTAAATAATAATACTACTATTTATTTTCGTTTGGCATAACTTAAAATTACAGGCATCAATTAACTCATGTAGTTAATTCCTTTCAAGATAATTATCTCAACGTTTAATTTATCAGAAAGACAGTGAGACAATTGCTTTAGGCAGGAAATTTTTCACCAGAAGCTGTCACGAGCGGCTTCTCTACAAGTTTGCATCGATTATAACCATCACTATTGCAGGACTTATGCGAAGATATAGGTCCCCTCGAGACCTTACAATTAGCTAACCAAGCATTAGAAGATGTCATGCAAGCTTTCAGCTCGTACATTAATATGCTGATAAACGCATTACCGGGTTCAACAGAGACCGAAAACTTGGAAGGTTCCGGAAGTAGAATAGTTAGGGTTGCAGAAACCGAAGCTCAACAGATAGCTTTACTAGCTAACGCCTTAATATTAGCAGACGAGCTTCTCCCTCGCGCAGCTACCAAATTATTGTCTTCGCAACTTAATAGTAGTGGTGGTGGTGGTGGTGGTGAAGAACCTCCTCGAAAAGCTTCAGAACAAAGGGAGCTGAAGAAAAGGCTTCAGCGATTGGTTGATCAGTTGAGAGATAGTTTCTGTCGACAACATGCGCTCGATCTTATATTTACTGAAGATGGAAGCGTACGATTGGGTGCTCATATGTACTTGGGTATGGATGCTACTGGAGAAGAACCTGAATGGTTTCCTTCTCCTATATATCAGGTAAATTAGAACACCATTTTTACCCCTTGACCATTTTCCCGCAAGTCAACTTTGAGTATTTTTTTAAAAAAAAAAATACAAAACAAAAAAACATATGTATGTTCCAGGAATTGTTTGCTAAATTGACAAGAGTTGCGAGTATAGCATCGGATATGTTTGTGGGAAGGGAAAGGTTTGCGACGATTCTTCTGATGAGAATGACAGAGACTGTGATTTTGTGGCTTTCTGATGATCAGAGCTTTTGGGAAGAGATTGAAGAAGGACCAACGCCTCTCGGTCCGTTTGGACTTCAACAGGTACTTTAATCTTTTCTTGGAAATACTGGAATCTTAAACTCTTTTGAACATCCAGTGTAGATAAGATATCTAAAAAATGTGTCCCTTATTTATTTTTTTATTGCAGTTTTATTTGGATATGGAGTTTGTTATACTTTTTGCGTCGCAAGGGCGTTACTTATCAAGGAATCTGCACCAAGTTATCAAGAACATCATCGGAAGAGCTATTGAAGCCGTTGCTGCAACTGAAAGAGATCCCTACAGGTATATTTGTTACTTTACTCCAGTTGTCCTATTATAAATGCCGCACTTTCTTTTTCAATCCGTCACACAATAAATGTCATATTTCTAAATAAGGAAAGTGTCTTAGTGCAATTTTAGAATTGTACAAGCAACGTACAAACAAGTAAAACAGATTCCTTAAAAACGTTGACAGATCAAATTTGACCTTTATGATTAGACGGAGTGAGTATTATATCATGATCAAGCACTTTTTATTCATCCTTGGTTAGCGAAAACTTAGAAAAAGCAAATGCTGTTTTTGAAATGCAGCACATTGCCAGAAGATGAGTGGTTTGCAGATGTAGCTCAAATAGCGATAAAGATGTTGACGGGAGAAGCGACTTCTGGAAATGTAGATGTTACAAGCCCTACTGCATCTGTATCTGCATCATCAGCTATTTCTCATGGAAGTAACTAGTCCAAACAGGCATGCATGCATTATCTCAATCTGCCTTATCAACCATCTTTGAATTTATTTCTTAAGAGTCATTTTTCGAATTCGGATGAGTAAATGTAAATCAGGGAACTTATACCCACGTTGTTCCGGAACAACATTAATTACATATTTACATTCCTCTCATTCCTTGTAGCTTCTACATCTCATTACTGTAAGATACTACTAATAAACAGATCGTTGTGTTGTGCACTTCAACTGTACAGACCTCAAATTTAGAAAAACAGTTTCGTTCAAACGAACGCCTCATTAAATGTACAAATTAGGTGAAAGTTAACAAAATTTCCAACAAAGTTGGACTTTTTCAGATCTAAGTGCTACTTTCTTGGTGGTGTGGGTGAAACATAACATCCATACCTACTGAATGTACCGAATATTGGTTATTAACAGGAAAAGAACAAAGGAAATGTTTAGCTGATTTCAGTGGCTGTTTTACGTTTTCTCAAAAAATTTCTCTTTTTTTTTTTTTCTTTTTTTTTTTTTTTTTGACAAAACAACCATTTTAAGAGGACAATTGAATTATATATTGCTCTTCTTATTCACTTATATCAATGCCTATGTGTATTGTTGGCTTATAGCTCTGATATATTTGTCGTGACAGCATTCTCCATTTTTTCACGCCTTTTGTCCATAATAAATGTCACATTTGACTTGTCAACGTATTACCAAAAAAATAAAAAAAATATTTGTTTGTCCATAGCCTGTTCAAAGGTAAAATTGGATTACGACTATTTCGTTATTTAAAAACGAACATTTATTTGAGTCCGACGACACAAGATGGAAATGAAAGCTACGTGGTTTGGGTGAATAGGGAGGGGAGCTGAAAGAAAATTGAAAATGTTTGAATGGGAGTGAAGCATCTTTGGTGGATGGCTTCAAAATGTATAAACTTTTTGTTCATTATTGAAATAGAGGGAGTACTGCCATATCCAAATGTTTTACCTCCAAATTACATAATCCAGGTAAATGCATCTATTACTAAGCCTATCCAAAAGTCAAATGTAAAAAAAAAAAAAAAAACTAGCATTGCTCGACAAACAATATCATGACCAATTTTTTTGTTATAAACACGGTTGTAATATTAGAATTGGGTCCATCATCCCCTTAAAAAGCCTTGATGAGGGGTGAGCATGGGCGGATGCAGTATGGCGCCAGGAAGGGCAGCTGCACACCCTGACTTTTCCGAAAAAATAAAATAAAAAAATACCGAGTATTTATTAAAAAAAATAAAATAATAACTATAGGATTGCAAAGTTTTATGGAGAGTGTCTTTTGATGATCTTGAAACCGACAAAGGTTTGAATCAAGAAGGCACTTTAAAAAGGCCCGGGGATACACGTTGGAACTCTTATGGATGATAATTTCATAATTTACTCGAGTGATAAGAAGAGTCTGCAGGAGAGGTGTTCAAGTGAGCAACTTCATTCATTATCGGTTTGAAGTGTTTTATGTGGTGATAGATTCTCAACTTTATAGTTGAATGATCGTTTTGTTAACACTAATACTAATGAAGACTTCTCACTTGTTCTTGGGACTAGTGGTCTTGCTTAGAAGTTAGTTGCAAAGAACAAGCATAAGACTTATTCGTTGTTATATTTGTTGATCAAATTGTCCTTAATTTTACCCGTTGCAACTGCAATAGTCGAAATGATATTTTCTGCAATGAAGCTTGTGAAGTCCGAGTTGCGTAATCGTATTGGGGATGATATTTTAGTGTCTTATGTTGAAAAAAATGCACTAGACAATTCAAACGTTGATGAAATCATGGAGTGAGGTTATCGAATTTATATAGTTGATCAAATTTATTCTCCAATTTGATGTACATAAAAGATTTCAACAATCAAAACACTCATTCCTCTATCCAACAAAGACATGGCATCTAAAGCTACATAGTGTTGTTCTAATTCTTCATCTCCTCTCAACAAGAAAACACAAATATCAGCAAGGAAGGAGCATGCAACACAAAAAATCTCTGAGAGCTTTACTGTAATGGCAATAAAATCAATGGTTCATTGCCAGAAAGTAGGTAGAGGTAAACTATCAAAACTAAAAAGATTTTTTTCTTTTTGAGAATAGTTTCTCTTCTGCAATATCTCCTAGCCTTAAGAAACTGAAAACACTGGATCTACATTCAAATCTGCTTTCTGGTTCAATACCTGACTCTATAACAAGATTAACAAGACTAAACAAGTTATATCTTCAAAAAAAAATCTCACTGGCGCCGGCAATATACCAAAAGGGATGGTGATTTGAAGGCATTGAAAGAGCTCGATCTTTCAAGCAATTCTTTGAGCGGGAAAATCCCACGCACAATAATGAATTTAACTGTCGTTTCAGTAATCTACTTGAATAACAATCATCTCGAAGGAGAGATACCATCTCCTTCACTCAGTGGTCAACTGTCTTCCCTAGAGGAACTAAGACTGAATGATAATCTTCTCACAGGAAGTATACCTTTACGTTTTGGAAATCTGACCTCCCTTTTCAGAGTTTCTATAGCAAACTCCCTCCGACCCAAAATGATATTTACATTTGACTATTCAAACTTTTTAAGGATATGAACACTTTCTTCACTAGCCATGTTGTGTTTATGCACATTTAGGCCTAAATTGTTGAAATGAGAATAACTTTTTCGGTCAATGAAAGTTTTAGAACTTGATGGCAACCTCTTATCTGGTGCAATACCAAGTTCATTAGGCAACCTCTCTCGGCTTGAATCTTTAAGCCTTTCTCACAACCTACTCAAGTTGCTGCTGCCTTCTGAACTGTCCTTGCTTCAATATATTCAAAATCTTGATTTTTCATTCAACCCTATAAGCCTAACTTCCATCCCGGAATGGCTTCTAAAATCCAAGGAGAAGTTTCAGACGTTCTGAAAAACTTTTGTACATCAGTGCAAGAACTCGACTTATCATCCAACAAATTGACTGGAAAACTTCCCAATTGGCTTGGGAGCTTTACTCAGCTCGACTTGTTGCACCTCTCTGACAATTCAGTTGTTTCAGAAATCCCCAACTCCATCACAAACTTGGAAATCCTTGGAGTGCTCAATCTTCACTCGAATAAGCTCCGCTAATAGACTGTCAAGTGGTATCGAGTAGATAATACAGATAGGAGCAGGGTTAATCATTCTATACCATCTCAATGTATACATAACTCTATCACAGGTCAAATACCAACTTTTATTGGGGAATTGGGATCGTTGCAAACGTTGGATTTAAGCTACAATAAGTTGGGTTTGGTCCTGCCAGTATCTCTGGCAAACATAAGCTCCTTGGAGATTCTGAGGCTGGAAAGAAATCAGATTACAGGAAATATACCAAGTGAATATCTGAAGTTTGAAAATCTGAAAGAACTGGATTTGTCCAATAATCTTTTGGTCAGGGAAATTCCCTTGGGAAAGCCTCTTAAGTGAATTTCCAACGAGCTCGTACTCTCGAAATATCAGTTTATGTGGCAAACCCTCTTAATCCTTGCGTGCTTTGACCTTTGAGTGTAGTCTACCCAACTCAGCATAATATTCCCTTGAGTGTAGTTTACCCAACTCAGCATAATATTGTGTAAGGTAGGATGATTGCAGTGGTAATGTTTGTGTGAGCTTGTATGTTAATGGGCTAGCACCCATCAGTGCAATGACTCAAAATATAGTCCGAGAGCTGAATAAGACACACACACACATAAAAAAAAAAAAAAAAAAAAAAAAAGAGGAGGAAAGGAGAAAAGCTTTTCTGGAAAATGATATTTATTGATCTTAAAATCTTGCAATGTTAGCAAAATTATTACAGGCTATCTTGATTAGTACCCAGCTGTTCGTACCTCATAAAATCAATTCCATTTAATCTGACACAACATAAGATCTTCTCAGGCAACTCTTCAGGTTTGTTTCCCTGATTCACAGTAGAAACAAAAGTTAACAACAGCGTCCAATGCACAAAAGTAGGAAAAAAGTAAAATGTTTAATGTAGAGACTTGCCTGAATTGTGAGGCCGAAATCCAAAATGCAAAGCTTTAGTCTATCTTGGAATGCTTCGAATCCCTTCCTCGAGATGTAACTGAATCTGTGCATATCCAAATCAATCTCCAAGTAATTCTCCCCCTGTAAAAAATACAAACGAACCCTTTTTTAGAATGGCAGATGTAAAGTACTCCCTCCGTCCCATTTGTATTGGCCACTTTGACTTTTTATGTCGACATAAGTGAAGTTTGACCAACATTAATTTTAATTTAACAATCCAAACGTAATTCAAAAAACTGTTATTGATAAATCATGGGAAAACTCCGTTTTTGTCCATCGTACTTTGAAGCGTGTTTCACTTTTACCATTGAACTTTATTTTTTTCATTTTTACCATCGTACTACAAACAATGGTGTCATTTTATACCAAACTCCTTATTTTATATTCAAATTTGTTTCATTTTTACCATTGTATTATAAACAATAGTGTCATTTTATACCTAAATTTGTTACAAAATGACACTATTGTTTGTGGTACGATGGTAAAAATGAAAAAAATAAAGTATGATGGTAAAAGTGAAACACAACCCAAAGTACGATGGAAAAAAACGAAGTTTTCCCATAAATCATTAAGTTATTTATCAATAACCATTTCCGGAATTTCATTGGATTAACATTAATGTTTGATCAAAATCCGCTTGTGTTGACAAAACAAAAGTCAAAGCGGCAAATATAAATGGGACTGAGGGAGTATATTCTTTGAGTGGGGAAAACTGAGTATTAAATTGAACCAATATGACAAGCAGATATTAACTTACCAAGTAGAATTCATGTTGGGGGCGTGAAAGAACGGGCTTTTCATTGTAAGCGTGCATAAGTTTTCTCTCTGGTGCATTTAACTGAAGGTCATCGACATTTACCACACGACCCAATATCTTCAACCTTTCTCGAAAGGGTACAAGGGTATCCACGGGAAACCCTTTGACTTTTTCTATCTCATCATCCACTAACCTCTGAGAATAATAAAGATGCAAGAACTTAAAAATTTACTGACATGCATTTAAGTAGCTAAACCATGAAGCAAATAAGATGTGAATTTATGAGAAGGATATTACCCAGAAGAAAAAAAATGAACTGCATGTAATTGCATTTAATACTTACTCGCATGTTTTCTTGGAAATGGGATGGAAGTTCCTTAGAGTAACTATCAGAAAGTTTGAAATACATAACAATATTAATTCCTTCTCCGTCAGTTTCGCCTTGGAAAAAAGCGGTAGGGTACAATGGAATCTGTGATGTGTGAACCAAAACAGAAGTCAGCGAAAAAGACTAAACAAAATAAAATAAAAGGAAGAAATGGAGATGAATAACAGACAGAGAACAGTTGGCAAATGAGTTGAATTCAGTGATCTAGAATGCTAAGTAACCAAAAGAGTAAATGAGGCATAGTAATAGCGCCTCATAATGCACATCAACGGTCCAAACAACATTGCAAGGAACCAACCCCAGCAAATGAAAATAGCCAACATTCAATGTTCTTACTAATTTTAAAACTAGTTATTTCAGGATATCCCTGATTATTAATCATTTGAAAAACTAAAGAAGGTTGAAAAGATAAGCCGGCAACTTATTGCGCAGATGAATGAAAATGCTCAAGGATATATGCATAATTACTTCCACTAACCAACCACACTAGTGAGCGTATAAATCAACAGTTGAAAAAATAATCTGGAGCACGAGATTACCTGAGCATTTACAACTAGAATGGGTGGAAGTTCTCCTGAAGAACTAACTACAGGAAGTTCCACAAACCGAGCAATGTGATCAATTTTCCTCTGAGATAAGAAGACATCAACTCCCAATGGGTAGTATGCAGCATAATTAGAGGTGGGCTCCTTCTTCTTGTCTCTGACAAACAAATGATTGGTGTGTAAAGTCACACATAAAGTTAAATTTTTTGAGATAATCATTCATTAAAAGTTTAAAACTCTTAATTGTGGGGTTCTCCAACCAGAAGTGAAAAAAAGAAGCACCAAGCACCAATATGTTCACTATATTCTGTTACCTTAAATAATTCTCTCCCCGAACTTTGAACACACTTGGCTCGATATTTGACCATGAATCAAGAATTTTCTTTTCTAATGGGCAGAATGGTACTTGTGAACCAGCAATCGGTCTTTGCAGGAACGACTTTGAAGAAACTAGGAGAAGAAAAAGAAACATAGCCAGTTTTATTGATGAATCAACTGTTAATAACCCATTAAGCACAACTGTTCCCATTAAGTACAACAAAAGCTTAATTTCTAACTTATAGGATAAATCATCAACTCCCGGGGAACTAGATCCACAAATTCATGCAATGGGAAATCAAACAAAAATGTTAATGATGCATACTAACCTATATCTATATCTATATATTACTATATTAATAACAAGATAGTCACTTTCCCTCCCAAAAATGTCACTATCAAGGGAAAAGGTGTAATCTCCACCAAACAAAGACAAATATGTCATTATTTTTTAATTTGGTACAAGTAGTCAACTTCGCATGTACATTGATTTTTATATGATCTTTTTTAATTCTTTTATTTAGTGAAAAAAATCAATCTTGATCAATATATAGTGAAAAAAAAATACTAATTGATGGGGACACCAAGGCGTTGAAGTTTTGAAGTCACTTGAGCGCGTGCGCGGAAACGGTCGTAACTTTTGACTCCAGAAGAACCACGGAACGCACCGCATATCAAATCAAACGTCGGAGTGAGACGAACGATAGTCACAGGGCAAAGCCCCTTGACGCAGGGTGTAAAAGGCCAAAAAACGATATTTAAGAACTCAAACGGGCTTCTAATTTTTTTAATCAGTTTTTGTACCTTTTTTATTATTTTTTATGCTTAATTAGGGTTTATTTTGTTCTAGGGTTGCAGAGCATATAAATTCTTTGTTTTTAGGATTTTTGGAGTCAAATTTGCCGTTTTATGATATTGATCATTTATCCCAACATTAGTGCATTCAAAGATTATATAGCCGGTTTTTAATTGTGCTAGTTTTCTATTAAAAAAGTCAGTTATTTTTCTAGAAATATTTCTGTTGTTTGATATATGATAATTCTTTATGTTTATAACAGTCATGCAAGTAAATTTTCCAAAAAAAAAACATGCAATTAAATAGGTAGTAAACGGTTGCCTATGTCATTTTGTAAGATTTTTTAAGCATTCATTTTGTAAGATAATTATTACTGTTCTAATAATGTAAAAAAGTTTTTCGCTTCCCCGTTAAATCTATTTTAATTTCAATCTTTTGAATTCATAGTAACGGCCCGTGCATCGCATGGGAGTAACACTAGTCTCCATAATAGAAAGTCGTCCACGTACTGAAACTCTGTCATTTTCCTTCTTTTGAGTTTTTCCTTTCCAATTTCTGGCATGGAAAGTAGCAAAGCCATTTGGTACCCCTTTATCCAACTTACATAAAATGTCAGACTAACCACCAGAAAGAGGATCACTATGCTGGTCCTAAAGTGATGGCGTACCCCTTTAATTTGGCTGTGGTTAGCTTTTCATCTTCACATTCTACTAACTCTACATTCTATATTTACCATAACTCAAATTTAAAAGGTTCAATTGTTCAGAAGGGTCAGCCTACTAATTCAGATAACCTAGAAAATAGAAATGTTCACAACAGTAACATACTAATTGAACTAAACATTGTTATGACTCTCCTTCAATGCAAAGCATAAAGATGTCTCGGGAAACAGTAACATACTAATTGAACTATGGACCATGAACTCTTAAGAGTGAAAATCACTTATTAAGGAGGATAATCAATTTAAGCTTGCTCTAAACTTTTTCAATTTCACATCCTGTCTAAATACGTAAAGCCTCTTTTCCTCATTATCACAACAACTCTGTTGGACTATGGACAGATGCAATACAAAACAGTCAAATATGTCCAACTTCAAAACCAATTTAGTACATTCTTAGGGTGACATAGCAGTTCACCAATGATCGAATTGTATCCTGATGCACCGACGTGAAGTTAATGGTAAAGCTCAGTCAGACTTAGAATCTAGGCCAACATGATACATGGACTGCCTATTTTCCATAAATGGGAAGTGTGATGCTTGATAAACAAGGTAAATGTTTGTTAACTAAGTCATTAAAACAATAAGTTGACGTTAATAATACTCACATATAGTGGCATTAGGATGTCCGTCCTTCCATTTGAAGGAAAGTTTAAGCGCAGCCTTTTTCCTTGAATTTGGTGGACTAGAGCTTAATGATCTTTTTTCTACTGAGGGAACTGTGGCAGCAAGACAAGGTAAACAGTTGCTGGGAATGATACCACAATCGTTTAACAAACTACCCTCCCTTCCAGAATTTCCATCTACAGATGAGGAAATTTCATCTAGGTAAACAGGCTTGAAATCATTCACATGGCAATCAGATTTTGAACGAACTTCCACATCCTCCGGAATATTGACATCTCTGAAAGATCCAATACTTGGCCTGGATGCTCCATCAGATCCATTTAAGGAGAGGGCATCTGTGAACATATGAAGTCATAAATGAAAATAAGCGTAGTGTTTGAAACGAAAAAAGACAAAATAACATCTGACTAAGTAGTTTAGACGTTAGAGGAAACGAGTATCAAATAAATACCATCAAGAACACTTTGGAAGTCTTCATCACTACAATCGGATTCAAGAATAACAGCAGAGTCGTACCATGACTCCTCGGTGCTTCCTGCTCGTGTCATCAAATATAAGTTAAGCCAAGTTAGTCTGCAATAATAAAAACTTTAATATTCAATTCAAATAAAAATAAGTAAATAACAGTTGCTGCTACAGATAATTTAACATAAAGCACTACAACAAAGCGACATGACATGTTACTGCATATCTGAAACACATTGTCAGAAGAGGAAGGTCTAGAATGCCAAATGCCTGATGATTGAACAAGAGTAAAGAACATCAAACATGAAGAAGGGGGAAAGTCATCAATTAATCATGGAATTAGAAAGAAGTCAGGAAATTTACCCGAACGTAAACTGAAACATTAAGACTGTAGTTGACAAAACCAGAACATTCAAAGCTTCTGTCCTATCATATTAGTTTCCGTGTTTCAATAATTATTAATTGCATAGTCACCTGATGCAGGACAAGGACGGTTAAAAAGCAGAACATGGGTTTAGGAATTCAACTATTAAATGGAGTAGGGTTAGAGTCTGGAGGAGTACTGAAGGAAAGAAACCAAGTTCTTACATGCTGTTTCTAGCAGTAAGAATAGTACCCCAAAGATCAGTGTTTCAGTCAGAGGTTACTGGTCGGGTCGTTGAAGTTAAGGATTCATTTAGGTCTTGTGATTTTATAGCATAGAGAGAATGATCATAGATCAGATTAATGTAAAGTGTGCAGAAAATCCAGTAAGAATATGAGAAGATACTTACACATGGGCATACAGAGAAGGATCATATTGAGTTGTGATAAGAACTTGCACTAACATGCACGTCACATCTAAAGTTCTTGAGCATAATCCCTAATTGAATTGCAGCATACAATTATGAAAATCAGAGCATAAGCTCCTGAAATTCTTAACTCAATCATCTTATTCTAAGGATCTTACACATGGGCATTAATTCATCATAATTCCAAATATAATCATATTACTATACCACAAACAAATAATGGTATACTCCTATTAACTAAATAACAATGTATGTAAACAAGAACTATGATCAATTCCTAGTAAATGGGAAGACTAATGAAAGAGCCCTAATTCTATAATACATTAGAAACTAGCAGCCTAGTAAAATAAGCCAGAGGTGATATAATAACTTAGACTATCAGCTTTCCCTTGAACCCGAGCACATAATGAACACTCATGTGCACTTAATTTACTTTGCTTAACCATTTTCTGGACTTCATACCCCCAATGTCCATAAGACTCAATATCCTTTTCCTTCTCAAATTCACAATTTGAGAGTTATTGCAGGAAGATACCTAGAGAGAACTCAAAAGTTAAAATTCCAGCCCAAATAATGGATAAATGCAAATGTCAGTTATTTGTAAGAAGCAGATACATCCCTAATTCCATTGCCAGATGTAGGATATACATGTCATTTGTGAGCCAAATAATCCAATTCGCTATGCAGCGATATGTATCTGCTTTGAAAAAGAATTGTACCATCACTTGCTTGACCTCATTGATGTGTAATGGACCGTCCTAAAGTACAACATCTCTAACTTCCAACACCAAGGCTTCAGGTAACTCTTACCGTTAGTTAATGCTTAAGAGCAAATAAGAGGACCACAAGAAAATCGCAACATACAAAGTACATTAAATCATTCAAATAATCAACTCAATCTACATCAAGCATAAGAACTACTCCCAAAATAAATATCAGAAATTGCTCTTGATCAAAAGCAATTTCGTACATTCACTTTATGACGAAGGGAGTATGTTTTTCTTTCAAACTCTCCCTCCTTAAACCATAGTAACTTCGTACATTTCCATCAACCTGGAAAGTGCCAATTTTATTTTCAATAAAATTACCAAAAGTTGCAAAAGCTGATTAACTTTAGAAAAAAAAAATGATATCACAAATTTAGTAACCAAAAAGGAGGATCTCCAAAAAAGAGTCTAGACTAATTTGCTAAAATTACACAAACATTTGTGTTATCCGATTAATCTCTCCACACGAATGTAACTAGCATTCCATACCTCCATTTTTCCCTATACAAAATTCAAATCGAAACACAATCACAAAAATATAAAATCATCGGAAAAAAAATCAAGCAAAGCAAAGCAGACATTCAGAAACAGCTAGACAGATAGAGATAGAGAACCTTGGAAGGCGGGATTGGAGAAGGAGCGATCGGCGGGGACGACGAGGTTAGTTGATTTATCACCTTTGGAGCGATCAGAAAATCGATTAACCACCCGGCGCTTCAATCCTTTCCTCCGCTTCCTAAACTTCTTCCTCGACGAGCTCAACCTACCGCCGACGCAACCCTCCGGCGCCGAAACGCAACCTCCCATCCTTCTTTCTCTCTCTCTCTCTCTATCTAATTCACCAACCGATCACGCGTTCCAATCTCCACTCTCCTTTAAACAAATTAATAGTCTACAGAGAGAGAAAATCCATATACCGATCAAACGTAAAACGGGCGACAAAACTAAAAGTTCATTTGTTGTTCCTTTCTCTCTCTCTAAATACTCTGAAAAATCCTAATTCTTTCTCTCTCTATATGTATCTAACACTATGCAGTATATGTATACGTATATCCATAGATATGTATAAATCTGTGTGTGTATAAATATTATTTGATATTTTAAAAAAAGAAAATTGCTTTTATTATATTGAGAGAGGTGAGTTCCTGGAACAGAGAAGTCAATTGTGAATTTTATTTTCTGAGAAGGCAGTTGGAGTTTGGGAAGGAAGAGAGAGAGGGCATCTTTCTCTCTCTCTCTTTCCAACATCCGAGAAATTGGGCGGGACCCACTGAAAATTGTAAAGAAATAGCCACGTGGCATACCAAGGAACGTGTCAGATTGCCCGCCCCAGCAGCACCTTTTTGAGTTCTTTTATTTTGAGCAATGTAGGGTACAAAATAAAGTCACAAAATCTTACTCAAAAGATAGGGTGGCGATATTTTATTGGTTGCATCGATAATGGACCCGTCACACTCTAATTAAAAACACCAATAAAATCATTACACCTAAGATTTTGTGAGCAAGATTTTTTGTTATTTTTTTATGCCCCTAGTATTATTCTTTATTTTTGGTGCGGAAAATGATACATGCATAAACTATTTTTACTAATACTCCCTCCGCCTCAGACTAAAAGTCATACTTTCTATTTTGGTACGTCCGAGAATAAGTGTCTCATTCTTAAAATGGCAAAAAATCTTTACCATCCATCACACTCATTCTCTCTCATACTCCCTCTGTCCCAGCACAAGTAAGATTTCTTTCCCTTTTGGGACTTCCCACTAAAAGTGAGACCGCAAAAAATGGAAATGTTTCAACACCACTCATTTTCTATCTTCATTTTCCATCACTCAATTAAAACTACTATTTATCTCACTCATTCTCTCTCTTCATTTTCCACCACTCAATTTATCCAATTACACTTACCACACATTTATTAGTTTTTCTTAATTAGTGTGCAAACTCCTCTAGTCTTACTTGTGCTGGGACGGAGGGAGTCAACTTACTGTCCCCTCCCACTCATTCTCTCTCTTACTTTTCTTTTACACTCATAACACTTAAATTATTTCCATCATTTCTTAATCTTCGTGCATTTGAGAGGTAGAACTCTTACTCTGGGACGGAGGTAGTACTATTTATTATTTTTACTTTTTTTTTACAATATCCCCGCTAAATAAGGAGGTGAGGAGAGGAATCGAACTCTAACGCTGACCGAGAGTGAGGCTTTCTGTCTGAAAATCAAATACTACATACTACCTCCGTCTCACAACGGAGCTTCTTTTCGGACGCTACTATTTTGAACGGCTAAAAATGGCTAAGATTTTTAAAAATCTCCACTCAAAAACTCTCTATAATAGGCTTAATTAGCAAAAAAAATGGTTTTTTTTTCACTTTATTTTTGAACGCACCGCTCTACGTGTCGCGTTTGGCTGAAGTCATGGTTTACGTGTGAGGACTGCGCTTGTGGCTCAAGTGTAGCGGTCTCAGTTTTAAATGCGTCAAGGGTTGGTCATTTCACATCCAAACCTTACTTAATATCGAGTTATGGACAAAATAAAATATCTTGATTTGTTGCTTCTCTTTGTCGTAAGTGAATTTTTTTTTATTTTTTTATTTTTTTATTTTTAAGACCTCACAATTTTTGAGGAATATGTTATGATGGTCATTGATTATTTAAAAATGGCTAATCGACATTTCAAACCACTGTATTTTGATGAATCTTCGGTTTTAACTATCCATGTTTATTTTTAGCAATTTTAACCACTCTACTTAGAATATGCGTTCGATTTTCTCAGGCACCCTAATTTCATCCAATAATTTTAGAAAAATAACGAAATGTTAGGAAAGTTAACAAAAAACATGAATTAACAAGATGCTAGCATGAAGTCCTATGTGTGTCCAATATGGATCATACTCACTCTACCCGCCCTTACTCTTTAACCACACATCCCTTTCACACTCACCTCGGCCGCCCTTCCTCCTCCTTTTCCCTCACCCGTCTCTGGAATTCGACCCCCACTCCCGCTACTTCGTGCCCCAGATTCTTTTCCCATAGTATATTCCCAAACATGAATATGTCAAAGGGTAGTTAACAGTCCTTAGTGGGTTAAGTCATACTCCTATGTGGAATACGACTCTATAGTCCTTAGTGGGTTAAGTCAACCTCCTATGTGGAATACGACTCTATTTGTTAACTTTGGTTAGTTTTGATTAACTTTTCTAACAACTCCGTTATCTTTTCTAACATTTTGTTAACTTTTCTAACAACTTTGGATGAAATTAGGGGTAACTGGGCAAATTGAATGCATATTCTAAGTAGAGTGATTAAAATTGTTAAAAATAAACAAGGATGGTTAAAAGTGAAGCTTCATAAAAGTACAGTGGTTTAAAATGTCGATTGGCTTTTTAAAATTGTGAAATTTGGCACGCAAGGACTCATGAATAAATAAGTTTTCTTGATTGATACAAACGGTGTATAAGAATGAATTTTTACAATTAAACCATGAAAAATAATAAAGTTACAAAAGATGACTATAAAATGTAGATTACAAAATGAGGTGTTATAATTGTATTAGTGTTTTAAATTGGAGTGTGCTGGGTGCACTATTGATGTGACCAATGAAATATCGTCACCACATCTTGTATCCTTCATTTTGTAAACTTCTTTTGTAAGTCTAGCATTGGCCTTAAACCCTATCGCCTAAGTATGAAAAATAAATTAAATATTTACATAAAGTTATTGACATATCCGGTCAAATCAATCAAGACATGGCCCCAATATTTGAGAGGATTTGATCAACACACCAACGCACGGAGATTTTGAATGACCAACTTGCCAACAAGAAAATGAGACTGTGTAGCACTGAGTGGTTTAGTAAACAAGTCTGCAACTTGATCAACGGTTGAGATCTTACACGGTAAAATATCTCTGGATTCTACTCGCTTGAGAATAAAATAGTTGTCCATCTCGACATACTTGGTATGTTCGTAGAAAACTGGGTTGTTCGCAATGTGTCGAGCTGCCTGATTATCAAAATGAAGTGTCGTGCCATATGATTGTGGCGCCTCAAGGTCTCGAAGCAACCACTAAAGCCATATGGCCTCACTAGTTTTTGTTACCATAGCTCGATACTCCGCTTCGGCAGAAGATCGTACCACTACGGACTTCTTCTCAGATCGCCATGATATAGGCGCCCCACTTAAACAAACAAAGTACTCGGTATATGAATATCTGGTCATGGGGAAGCCTCCCCAACATGCATCACAATAAGCCTCAAGCATTAAGTCTCCTCGAGCTGAAATAAAAAGCCCTTGACCGAGTGTGCTCTTGAGAAACCGTAGGACTCGAACTGATGCATCCATATGTGTGAGTCAAGGAGCTGTAATGAACTAACTCAATCGACTTACTGCAAACTGAATATCGGATCGAGATACTATAAGTTGAGCAGACGCCTTATTAACCTTCGATACTATGAAGCATCAACGAAAGGACTATCATCATCTGTACTAAGCCGTAAGTTCAGTTCCATTAGAAATTCACTCGTATGCCCTCCCTGGAGTCCACTTTCTTCGAGTATATCCAACGTATATTTGCATTGGCTAAGTATGATTAAGTACGATGCCTTCCGGTGATCTCGCCATCTCAATTCCCAAAATGATTTCAAATATTCAAGGTCCTTGATACTAAATTTATTATCCAAAATCCTTTTAACGACCTCAATTTTGGAAGTATCGTTTCTAACAAGCAGCATTGCCGGATGGTTCGGCACACGCCTGATAATTGCCTGATCCTAAATTAAATGGATGTGACACAGTACCGTCTGTAAAGGTACAACGAGAGGACCGCATGGCGGATCCTGGGGGCTAATGACCTCGAAGAGAGTTTGTCAGGGGCTCGAGAGCTCGCAATCTTTTGTCAGGTTCTTACTTTCACTAAAATATAATAAAAGGGATAGGATGTGATTAAATGTTTATAAACAAGATAGTTCTTAATTGATGAATAAATTTGTAATTGATATACAATTAGTAAAACTTAAGTATTGGAAACAAAATTTAACTTTTGAAACGACATGTATTTTAATACGGTGAGAGTGATTTTATTTAATAATTTGACATTGTGAATAGTTGTGGACATCAGGCGGATAATATACTAGTAATATTGCTATTACACTCAATAAATCTATACTTATATTATTTTAAAGTTGGTGAAGCCAACTATGAGAATGACACATAAGCAACGAAATGGTTTATCTTGATTGTGACGCTTCCATGTAGGATGATTGTTTCAATTCCTAAGTCTTTTGACATTCGGCTACCTAGGTTATAATATTAGTTGATAACAATAGGTATGAAACTGAGTATTTTTGAATTATTTTTCTCTTTATATAAGTTGTATAGAGAACATATATAAAGAGAATAGTATTCTATAAGACTATGTTAGTATCTAATAGAACTCACACTCTTATATATAAAATAGAAATGTAGACTAGATAGGGCATGCATTTAAAGGTGTGACTTTTTCACTAATGTGACTTTTCAAGTAATCAAAATAATTAATCAAATGATAGGATAACTCAATGCATTTCAAGTTGGTGCGTAAAGGTAGGTAAATGAAGTGCAAGAGACAAAAGTTGAAGAGTCATATTGAGATAAGAATTTGTTGATATTAGGATATCAATTAATGGACTAAACACAATTGTTAAATTTATCTTTCTAGCCCAATTCCCCTTCTCTTTCTCTACGTGTTTTTTTTTTTTTTTTTTTGTCTTTTGGCTCAGATGTTAAGCTATTATTTTTTTTCAATGCAGGTAAGCAATAGAAGTTGAAAGGGAAGAAACATTCTCCAAAAACTAGAAGAAGACAATCTACTCAAATTCATAACTTGTGTGAGCTACACACACTTACGCTAATGATTTTGAATGAATACTTATTATTTTTGTTTGTTAACTTCCCTTCCACTTGAAAAAATAATAATTATGAAACAATATTCCTCCATCCCATAATAACCTTTGCATTTTTTCTCAATATCACAAATTAACTTAAAAGACTAATTTTAGTTTGATTTTATTATCTTAATTAATGAAAATTTAAAATTTATTATTGATAATATTATTGATCATATATCAATTACAAGTTTTAAATTATCATTAGTATAATTAAACTAACTTAAAAATTAGTACTCCAAATTCATTCGTAGTAACAACAAAAAAAAAGTTGGAAAATTATTTTAAAATAGAAGTAGTAATATATTATGGTAAAATTATATAGTAACTATTATGGTTAACTAATACTATTAATAGTAATGGTTAACTTATATAGTAAATATTATGGTTAACTAATACTATTAATAGTAATAGTTAACAAATATAGTAACTATTATTGTTAACTAATAACATTTAACTTATATAAGTTAACTAATACTATTAATAGTAATAGTTAACCTATATAATAACTATTATTATTAACTAATAGTATACAAAATTATTTGAAGGTAAAATTAAGAAAAAACATTTATTTTAGGACAAAACATGACATTCAATTTGGAATAATGAGAGTAACTATTATGATTTACTAATATTAGTAATCGTACTAATTTTTTTCTTTAAAAAAATAATAATTAACTTATATAATAGCCATTAGGATTAATTAATACTATTAATAGTAAAGGTTAATATATATATATATATATATATATATATATATATATATATATAATAACTATTATAATTAACTCTTATTATCAATAGTAAACGTTAACCTATATAATAACTATTATGATTAACTAATACAATAAATAGGAATTGTTAACTTATATAATAACTGTTAACGTTAACTAATACTATTAATAGAATCAATAGTAAAAGTTAACATATATAATAACTATTATGGTTAACTAATACTATAAATAGGAATAGTTAACTTATATAATAACTATTTACGTTAACTAATACTATTAATAGTAATATTTAACTTCTATAATAATTATTAACGTTAACTAATACTATTCATAGTAATAGTTAACTTATATAGTAACTATTATATTGAACTTATATAGTAACTATTAACGTTAACTAATACTATTAATAGTAATAGTTAACTTATATAGTAACTATTAAAGTTAACTAATATTATTCATAGTAATGGTTAACTTATATATTAACTATTATAGTTAACTAATACTATTAATAGTAATAGTTAACTTATATATTAACTATTATAGTTAACTAATACTATTAATAGTAATAGTTAACCTGTATAATAATTATTAGTATTAACTAATATTATTAGCTAATAATAAGAATATAAATAGCAACTTATAATTAAGAATGATGATGACGTGACTTCACCAAAAGCAACTATTAGCCAAAACATGTCTACGTGGCGAATCCGTAGCCCTCCTCCTCGACTTTTAATATATATAGATTTTCGATTTTTCGTGCTCTACTCTACTCAAAAGTGTATAACTTTCAATTAGAACAGATAGAGTATATATTTAACCGCTGTGAAAAAACTGATAAAAAACGTGTTTTACGCTAAGTTAGCGTAAAACGTCTTTTTTAAATTGGCGCGGTGGCATTTTTCTAGTAAACAGGAAGTTGTTTTAAAACATGCGGTTGCATTTTTGTAAAAAACTGATGCTTATTGACACTAACATTGGCACTTTTGATAAGTGTCAGTATCAATGTTTATAAGTGTCAATGACTGACACTTTTAATAAAAATATTGACACTTATTAAAACTGTCAGTGACAATGTTTACAAACGTCAGTGCAAATGACTGACACTTTGTACTATTAACACTTACATTTACGATACTTGTCAGTTATTTACAAAAATATCACCGCTTGTTTTTAAAAACAAGCGTCAAAGCCTTTGAAAAACACGTTTACCGTATCCTTAAAGTAAAACACGTTTTTCATAAGACTTATTCTTAAACGTTTTAGAAATTAATCTCACTTTATAGTTTTTGTCTACTCAAATAAATTATCTAACTAATTTTCTTGTTAAAAATGATTATTCTCTTACTACCCCCTCCGTCTCACTATGTTTGGTCACTTTTGAAATTTAATGGTCAGTATTAGTGAACTTCGACTAAACATTAATGTCAATCCAATCATACTAATCAATTTAAAAAAATTGTTATTGATAAATCATTTATATATCTAACCATAAAAAAATTTAGAAAATTAATTTGATATTAATATTTAGTCGAAGTTTAATTGTGTTGATCATAAAAAATCAAAAGTGGCCAAACATAATGAGACGGAGCGAGTATAATTTAAAAAAATGTAACCAATCATATCATCAATACTGAAATCAAATGCCAATGGATGTGCACATCATCATAGTTAATGTACGTCATCTTCAGGGTGAAATGAATTCAAGATGAGTGCAATATTTTTCAATTCCCAAGAACTATTGATTAGACCATGTACGTACGCAGTCCATTCAAAGTAAATCTTCACGTAAATACTTACAGATCCGTAATCAATTGCTTTGATTTATCTGCAATTAAAAATCTGTGGAGTATTAAATAAGTTCAGGGGATATTATTTTAACACATCTAAACCAATGGTAGTACTAGTCTTATGCCCATTGACACTATTTGCATGGGTATCAAAAAGTCATATCCAACAATGGGTATCAAAATTTGGTACCAAATCATATTTTTGTTAGTAACTTTATTAATATTTTTAGTATGATAAATATTTTCGAAATATGATAATTAATTTAATATGATAAATATATTCAAAATATGATAATTAATTTAATAATTTTTTTAAGTAAAAATAATATTTTATAAATAATTATATTAAAAATAAAATGTCTACCTCCTGCAAAAAAAAATATTTGACACCAATAGGTACCAATTTTATATTATCAAATTTATTTTCTTATATTTTCTAAGTTTATTAATGCTTTCAACATTATTGATTATTTTAAATTATAACTATAAATTTAATAATTATTTTATTATCAAAATTTATAGTATCAGTTTTTTGTTATTTACAATGTCTAATTATTGCAATCTTTTAAAATTATGGCTATTATTTTAAATTATTATATTTTACTATGATAAAAAACTTGTAAATATTATAATTGTCATTTATTAAAATATATACAGTCAAAATATGTTGGTGTTATAGAAAAAGTATCAAATTAACATTTTAAATATTTATTTTATATCGTTAATTGTATTTAACTTTTAAAACTTTTTATTAATTATATATTTAACTAATTATAAGTAATTTTAAATAATAGTTAAAAAAATAAAAAAATATTTTGACACGTGGCGTGTTTTCATTGGCTAGCTAGATTAAAAAGAGAAAAAAGCAAACAAAAAGTAGCCGTTTTGAGTTGACAATGCAAGGAGACAAAGCCACTTTCCTTGTCAGTCCAGCTCCCTTGATCAATTTTCCCACTACTCGCGCGCGTGGACTGGAGTTGAATGTATTAGTCAAGGTAGCAAATATGCTACCTTGGCTAGTACTATCTCAAATTTTGAACCCCTTCATTTGTGTTGTTGGAGATGCTAGTACTCCACTATGGGTATCAAAATTTGCATTTGATACCCATTGTTGGAGTTGCCCTAAGTACCACTCATAGCTATCCTGCTAATAGGGTTCTAAACGAGCCGAGCCGAGCCGAGCCGAGTTGAGCTTTGGGGTGTCGAGCTCGAGCTCACTTGCTTGTTCGAGCTCGAGTCGAATCGATCTCGCGAATAACTTGAGTCGATATTGAACTCGAGTTTTAACGAGCCGAGCTCGAGCTTAGACATTTTTTAAGAAAAATATGGTCTTAACGAGCTTATCGAGCCGTTCGAAAACAAAAATTCAATTTTAATGAGCTTATCGATCCGAACTCGAGCTTTTAACGAGCTAAACGAGCCGAACACGGTCGGCTCGATAACAAAAACGAGCTTGACAATCGGTTCGAGCTCGACTCGAGCTACACCTCGAGCTCACTCAAGCTCGAGCTTTCACGAGCCGAGCCCGAGCCGACCTCGAGCCAGCTTGTTTCGTATAACAGCCCTACCTGCTATGAGTTGGTCATGAATTGAGATAAGAGCTCGTTTTTAACAATCATTCTAAGATATACCCTATGTATTTTTAAATAATACTTCATACGTCTCATACTTATTGCTAGTAAGTGAGAGTGTGCGAATATTAAGAAAATATGTTGAAAATTAAGTATTGTGAGTGGGTATGAGTGAGAAAATAAGTTAGTGGATAGTTATTGTGAGTGGATAAGAGAGAGAAAAGTGAATATTTTGGGTAAATAGCAATAAGTATGAGACACCCAAAATGAAAATAAGCAGCAATAAGTATGGGACGGAGGGAGTATCTATTTACTTTTTAAAAATTGTCTTGAAATAAATATATTTTATATAAAAAAAATGTACTTAAATGTCATTTTATCATAAATTTTTTATTAGTGTCTTTATGCTTTTAAAATTAAATATTCAGAAAAATGATTGGAAGAATATATGAATATATGATTTTTTGCCATAAAATTGTATAAAAATAAAGATTTTAAAAATATTATTAAAATGAAATTTGAATTTTATTTAAGGACAAAGGATTTAGTTTCATAAAACCTTTAGAGGAAGTCTTGTGTGAGACGAGTCTCGTTGAGAGAGGAAATAAGCTTGACCCACTTCGTCCATAGAAAGCAAATCATTTACTCTCTACGAGACCCGTCTCACGTGTGAAACCGTTTCACACAATTTTTGTCAAACATTTAATGAAACTAGGGGAAACCACGTGCTACGCACAAAAAGTTGTTTACAATTATTTTTTATGTTAATAGTCAAGAAAAATTTATCATAATAAGTAAAATTTTACTATAATCAAGAAAATAATTGAAGGTTTAAGTATCATAAAAGTACAATCAAAAGAAAAGAGATGTAAAATAATTTCAATTGGATAAATCGAAGGGATAAATTAAAGGGAAATAAAATTTGTAACTTTTGATTTAAAACTAAGATGATAGTTTTTTGGGACTTTTCATTTGTTTATCGGATTAATTATAAGTTGGCTCAACATAATTCTTTAATGACTTAGTTAAACCAATTAATTTGTTTAAAAACTTTTTGTATGTTTCAAAAGATAAATCAAATATTTAGTTTTGTGACTTAACATTTCAAAGTAAATATTGTATTAAATTTTTATGACTTTTTATTTCTTATAACGGAGATGTTAATGTCATTTTATCATGATTATAATTAACGTATTAAGTTATATTGAGACTTTTCATATTTGAGTAACCATTGCACTTAAATGAAAGCATATAATTATTTTCTTCACAAATGAATATAGATAAAAATTTCATATTGAACAAATTAGTAATATTAATTAATAAACTCATAATAATTGATGGAATAATTTAAAATTAATGTAGACTCTTCACCTATCTTACATCTTATATACATACCAACATAGTACTGTAATACTAGAATGTGATTATCTATTACAATAATAGAATATTATTGACTAAGAGACACATTATTCTAATATAGGAATAGTAACTAATATAGTATGCTGATACTATTAGCTATTTGTTGAAATATGAAAAGTCTCACGAAATTCGTATGACCCATGATGACGTAGCTTCATGAAAAGTAAGATTTTATAAAAACTTGTCCAAGTGAAGTAACTATGGATGGCCAAAACCGGTTCGGGCCCAGTTCCGGTTCGGCATATATGTGACCCTGAACCGGCCCGTGCTTACCCCGGTTCCGGTTGGCACAATCCGGTTCCGGTCCGGTTCCGGTCCCCCTTTAAAATTATTGAAAACAAGGGATTTTCGGTCCGGTTTCGGTCCGGTTCTCCATTCATGTGAACCGTAACCGGCCGGGATGAATGGCGGTTCCGGTTTATTCGCCGGTTTTCTCCGGTTCTGTGCTTTTCCGGTCCGGTTCCGGTTCCGGTTCCGTTTGGCCATCGCTAGAAGTAACTAATACTAGGGATGGCCAAACCGAACCGGAACCGCCACGGAACGGAACCGTAACCGAAAAGCCCGGAACCGCCTTTAACCTTGACGAAAATCGGAACCGTGTGAACCGGAACCGTTTGTAACACGGTCCGGTTCTGGTTCATCTCCTCTGAAAACGTGAACCGGCGGTTCCGCACCGCCATGAACGAACCAGAACCGTTATCAAAACCGTTAGAAAACCGTCAAATTCATTAGATTTCTAATGGTTTCATCAGAATTAACCGTTAGTAACGGAACATTGACAAGAAAAGTTGAGTTTTGACTGGTTTTTTAGCCAAATTCAGTGAATTAAAATTATAAAAATTTGTTGAGTATATAAAAGAAAAGAGAGACGGACCTCTTTTGTTTTTTAAACATTTTTTCTATACTTTTTTTGTAAAAAAAATGACAATAAAATATTATTATAATTGTTTTTCTGTTATTTTTATTTTTTTTAAAAAAAAAGGAAATTGTAGACCGGCTGTTTCGAACCGTGAACCGTAACCGAAAGAGAAACGGTTCGGTTACGGTTCAAGCTTTTCCGTAACCGTGTTTGGTCATCCCTAACTAATACTAATAATAAAAATAATTTTAATTAATTATAATTGTTTTAATATATTATAAATATTACTATTATTAGTTTTTATATAAATTACTATTATTAGTATTAGTTACTCCTGTAACGAACCCAAAAACCCGTCCCTATTTATTTTATATTTTTGGGGATTTTAATTTGATTTATATGTGCATTTTATGTGTTGCATCATATTTTATGATTTGCACATCTTACTTTATTATTTGTGTTATTTATTTAGTTAGTAGTAATAAAGGTTAAAGGAGTTAATTGATTAAGTTGAAACTTTAGGGTCCTTTGTGAAAATATAAATTCAAGGGGCTTAATTGTTGAAAATGGAACTTGAGTGATTAAAGTAGAAAATTTGGGTAAAAATCTCTTATAACTTATCCTTCTTTCTCCCTCTTTCTCTGTGTTTTCACTCTGCAACATTTCTACGTTTCAGCTTAGGGTTGGGAAAAAGGTAAGTTCAACCTATTTCGATTTAATTCTTTTTATTTACTTATCCGTTTTAAAAACTAATTATATAAAAATGATCAGGGCGTTGAATAGGTCATTTCTACCCGAACAAAACTTATTTCAGCGATACTTTTTCCGGAAATAGGTAAGTTACTAATTCCCCTTTAAATATTAAAATTGTCATATATGTTATACTTGATACTTGTACTTGTTAATTTTGTGATTTGAATGATATTTGTGATACTTGTAATTTTGGGACAAAATGAGTATTTGGTATGGTTGGTTTTGATGGGTTGAAAGGTTGAGTTGTGTAGCCAAGTTGTGTTACAAACGTTTAGTAATGTAAGTACTATACTTTTGGGACGGTGAAACGAAGGGAGTAAAATTAGCAAGTTTTGGGCCTGGCGGGTGTGTTGGGCGGCCGCCCAAATAGGGCGTGCGGCCGCACACTTATCTGGAAGGTTTTTGTCTTGGGACAGAGTGTTTTGGGCGGCCGCACAGGCTGGTGTGGGCGACCGCCCAGGGTTGCTGAAAAATGGAGTTGTTCCATTTCAAGTGATTTAAAGTTCAATCTTGGTCTAGGTCTTAGGTGATATCCTATAGTACCTAGAGGGTTTTGTAGAACACCCTAGTGTTTGAAATTGGTTCCTTTGTGAACATATGTGTTGTGGAATTTGACTAAATGGTAATTGGATATTGTTGAACATCTTTTGATGTGAGTTGGATTGGTTCATCTTTGTGATGTGTTTGGCTTGATTCCCTACTCTGGAATCATTGCCCTAGTTGTTGTTTAAGCAAGTATTCATTACTATGCTCGTTTGGAAGTCCAGCTGGTACTTGTTGTAAAGTCGGGCAGTGGTAGGGATTATAATGGCACACGAGCCAAGTTCATTTTAAGGCTTCTACCATTGGTTTCCCATTTTTAACCCCCTTCCTTGGGCCACGGATTGGGTCTGGGCTAGCTCTCCCTTGTGTGAGTTTAGTCACCGTTTGGGTTATGACTATGTGTCATTTTCCCCCTCTTGTTGTTGTTGTTGTTGTTGTTGTTGTTGTTGTTGTTGTTGTTGTTTGGTTCATGAACCGGTTTCAGCCCTTTGGTGCTGCTCAGTTGATACCTCTCAGATGGTTATATGTTTGATTCGAGAACCTTGGCTCAGTATCCACGTATGAGTGTTTATTTCCGCCTTATGTGTGGTATGATGAGTTGGTCGTTATTTCCAACCGGTATGGGACGGTTGGCGATAGGGA
This sequence comes from Campanula takesimana, assembly GCA_026119855.1. Lineage (NCBI taxonomy): Eukaryota > Viridiplantae > Streptophyta > Magnoliopsida > Asterales > Campanulaceae > Campanula > Campanula takesimana. The sequence continues at coordinate 575,437 of JAOWBW010001100.1, forward strand.
GCCTCTCATGTTATGTGCTATGTGGATGTTTATTGACATTGTTCAATTCCGAGTATCATTTCAGCATGTAACGTAGTTGCATTTTAGTAGCTTACTGAGATTCATTCTCACCCTTATTTGTTTACTGTTTTAGATAAAGGAGAGCCCAGGGGATAGGTCACTTTACAAGGGAGGACGTCGAGGTGGTGATTTTGAGTAAGACATTTTGGGATATGTGTTATGTCAAGGCTACATTATGTAAATGTATAACCTTTTGGGTAGTGTACCAGTGACTTCATCTTTGTATCACCTATTTTTGGAACATGTTGGTGAGTTGTAAATTTGTAAGTAAAGTGTGTAAGCCTTATGGCTAAGTAATTTGGATTGTGAAAGTTTGTTGTGTAGAATGAAGTCAAGTTTTAAGTAAATGTGTTTTGGTTATATGAAACTTTTATGAAAGTATATTTCGAAAAAGTTTCCTAAAATGTTTTATGACGTCTTCCGTGCGTGTCCCGAGCGTGGGGCCAAGTAGGACCACGGGTACGAGGCGCGACAACTCCACTATATATAGTAATTATTACTTTTAACTTATTATTTATGACGAATAGAGTAACTATTATGAATATCTAACATTATTAATAATAATAAATAATAATTTATATAGTAACTATAATTATCTTATATAGTTAGTTATCACAATTAACAAATGCTATTAATAGTAATAGTTATCATATATAACTATTACACTTAAATGATACTATTAATAGTAATAGTTATCATTTATAGTTAACTATTACAATTAACTTATACTATTAATAGTAATAGTTAATCTATATAGTATCTATTATAATTAATTAATATTGTTCATAGTAATAGTTAACTTATATTATAACTATTATAGTTAAGTAATAATAATATTAGTAATTAACTTATATAGTAACTATTATGAGTATGTAATATTGTCAATAGTAATAATTCACATATATAGTAATTATTATAATTACTTAATACTATTGATAGTATTAGTTAATCATAAATCATAATAGTTGCATATATTTAACTATAATAGGTAATTATATTAATTAACTATAAATATTTAAATATAATTATTAACTATAATAGTTGATAATTAATAAGTAGATATAATAGTTAACTATAATATTTAACTATTAATAGCTAAATACAAATATTAACTATAATAGTTAACTAATATAGTAACTATAATAGTTAATTATTATAGTATCTATTACTATTATAAGTAGTAGTTAACTATTAATAGTAACTATTATTATTATAAGTAATAGTTTTCATAATAGTTAACTATAATTGTTACCCTATATAGTAACTAATATTATTAGCTAATAGGAAAAAAAAATTATGAAAAGTCACTTATTAATTAGTAAGTTGATGAGGTGGCTTCACCAAAAGCTAGATTTAGCCAACACTTGTCCATGTGGTGACTCCGTAGTTCTCCGCGCCGATTTTTAATATACTCCATCCGTCCCACCCGAATTAGGATTTTTGGGTTGGGCACGGGGATTAAGAAAAAAATGTTAGTGAAGTAGGTGTTGTGAGTATGAAAAGTGAAATAGGAGAGAGAAAGTGGGGTAGAGAATAACGAGTGAAAAGTTGTTGTGAGTGTGAATGTAGGTCTCATTAAATAAAACATTTCTATTTTTGGGTTGTCCTAATTCGAATGTGACACCCAAAATAGAAATTTGTCCTAATTCGAGTGGGACGGAGGGAGTATACTTTATAGATTTAATCTCAATAGTTTAAAATCACTCTTATAGCCGATTCATTTAGGTTCATCCCGATTAAATAATGATAAAATTCACAAAAGAGTAAAAACTAATTACGTGTCTAAAATACCCCATCTTTCCGTCCGTAAATGAATGTTTAAAGTTTATTTCGAGAGACATTCTAAAATTTTGTATTTTTTTTATATAATTTAGTGAGAAAGATTCATGTACTCCCTCATTCCCAGCACAAGTAGGACTAGAGGAATGAACACAATAATTAAGATAAAGTAGTGAATGTGTGGTGAAAAATGAAGAGGGAGAATGAGTGTGGTAAATAGTAGTGTTTGTTGAATAAAATGAGTGGTGGAAAATGAAGAGAGAGAATGAGTGGGGTTAAATGGTGGGGCTAGTTGAATATAAATATATTAAAACATTTCAATTTTTGCAGTCTCAATTGTTCTGGGACGGCTTAAAAGGGAAATAAGTCCTACTTGTGCTGGGATGGAGAGAGTATATATATTCTTGTAATCGTCTTTCTAAACATTTAATTTTGCAAGTACAAAGAGACTACTGAAATATTTTAGTGAAAAAATATTTAGAGACAATTTTTTATTTTTTTTTCAAAACAGTCATTTATTTTGAGATATTTTTTTTTATAAATAAACATCTATTTATTTATAGAGATAGGGAGAGAGTACTAAATTAACTTTATATGAGTGAACTAATTAATTAAAATTTTGAAACCGTGTGCATATGAATCAATAACTAGGTTAAGCTTGTGTAAGGTTGATCTTGCTCATCTCACCAACCTTTACCTATACGAAGAAACTATCGTACTATGAAAGCAACATAAACACTTATTTTTTCCCCTGCCCTTCTTTGACCTTTTTATTTTTATTTTTTATGGGCCATATAGAAATTGGAAATTAGTAGTACGCATTATCGTCATCTATTTTGTGGTGTCTGATAACAACATTGGGCCAGCAAACGCGTAATTCATTCGCCCGAAAGTGACACTAGAAACGGCGTCAATTTATGCCACAAATTCTTTCGTTCTTCTTTTTTGAAAAAAATTTATATTAAGTCGACATGCAGATCAACTAATAATCGGTACGAGTTGTTCTAGTTTAACCAGAGTCTCGTCTCAGCCTTGTGTTTTAGAAACCTATGTGCGATAAACTTGATACAAAGAATTTTTCCGCCCTTTGCTATTAAAACCATTTAAAAAGTACTTACTACGTTGATAGCCCTCATTTCAAAAATTGCCAACCCTCCCTCACTTTCTCATTTTAGACCAATTAGCCTTTGCAACACCCTTTATAAAATCTTATCCAAAGTCCTTGTCAACCGTCTCAAACCGATAATTTCTTCTATAGTATCCCCAAACCAAAATGCATTCATCCCGGGTAGACTTATATTTGACAATATCCTCCTTGCTCATGAACTTTCTGAACAAGTCAGAAAAGGGAAGAACCCAAACAACCCCTTGTGCTTAGCCAAACTAGACATTAGCAAAGCCTATGATAGATTAGACTGGCAATTTATCATCAAAGTGTTGCACAAATTAGGTTTCTCTCCCAAATGGATTAATCTAATTCAATCTTGCAGCTCCTCGGTCACATACTCCATCATTCTAAATGGAACCTCAACACCTTCTTTCATTCCCACTAGAGGTATCCGCCAAGGCGATCCCTTTTCTCCTTACCTCTTTATCCTCTGAGCGGAAGCACTCTTAGCCACACTCCACCATCTGAATGAAGCAAACATCATTAAGGGAATCAAAGTAGGTAGAACTGCACCTCCAATCAATCACCTTTTATTAGCAGATGATTGTCTTATTTCCTTTGAGCTTAATCCGAACGTTTATTTCTTTCTCAAACGGGTTCTGGACAGCTTTAGTACCCAAGCGGGAGAAAAAATAAATTTCCAAAAGAGTGATCTCTATTTCTCACCTTCTTGTTCTCCTGAATTACGTCAACAAAATTTATCAATCCTCTCTCTTCAAAATTCTGAAATTGATGGTAGATACTTGGGAATTAGACAAATGTTCTATGGCTCCAAAAAACAAATCTTTCAAGATATCATCCAAAAAGTTCGTACTAAATTACAAGGTTGGCAAGGAAAGTTTCTTTCTCTAGCAGGTCGTGCAACACTTATCAAACACGTCATAGCCACCATTCCAGGTTATGTCATGTTTTGCTTCAAATTCCCTATCTATCAAATTAAGGAGCTCCACCGTATATTCAATAGATTTCTTTGGCTTGGTCTTGACAAAAACTCGGGTATTCACTGGGTATCCTGGCACAAACTTTGTTTCCCTAAAACTTAGGGGGCTTTGGGCTCCGTCATATGGGAGCATTCAACCAAGCATGCCTAGCTAAAACTGCTTGGAAAATTTTCTCTCAGCCTAATTCTCTCCTCATTGTCACCCTCAAAGCCAAATACTTCACTCGATAAGAATTTTTGGATTCCAAACTGTCTTCAAAATCATCCTGGGGGTGGAGAAGCATTTCCTGGGGAAAAGATCTTCTATCTACTAATCTTGTTTGGTCAGTAAGAAGTGGTACAAGGATCAACGCCCTTACAAGCTCTTGGATCCCTAACCACCCCAATTTCACCCCTGAAGCATCAATCTCATCAGGACTCCCAAACCTTCTACTTGCCGACCTTTTCAACCCCTTAACCAAGCTATGGCGTGATGACCTTCTTAGAACTATATTCCCACGACACATTGTTGATTCTATTCAATCAATCCACATCCCTAAAAGAGGTGGAGAAGATAAGCTGATATGGAACCCAACAAAAAATGGTCTCTACTCAGTCAAGACTGGATACTTCATAGCCCTATCTCTCCACAAAGACACTGAGACACTTATACAATCAAGAGCTTCATCAAATCATTCAAAAAGCTGGAAAACACTCTGGAGTCTTCCCCTGGAACCAAAAATCAAATATTTCATATGGCGTGCTTTCACCCATACCCTCCCCACCCAGAAAGCACTCCACCTCTGGAAATGCACCGACTTAATCTATTATAACAGATGTGGTAGCACGGAAGAATCAATATTCCATCTATTCCTCTCATGTCGTTTAGCCAACCTGACTTGGATTCAAGCCCCCTTACCCCACCCAAACCATTCGCCCAACCTTCCCTCCCAAACGCTTCTAAACTAGTTCACTTCCTGGGTATCTAAACCAATCCCCTCAAGTGACATTTGCTTAGTGTTTCTTATTTTTTGGGAAATTTGGCTAAACCGGAATAACATTGTGTTTAATAATGCCTACCCCTCCATCAATGACGCCCTTCCTCTTGCTCTTCAAGGCCTCCAGAAAATCAAAGCCTCTCTAGCCATAAAGAAATCCCCCAATCCAACACCCTTTCAGAATGTTCAGAATAATCACCCCTTGAGTCTTGATTCGTGGAATGGAAAGACTCTCAAGGAATACCTCAACAAATGCATTCAAAGTAACTTCAAGATCTTGATCACGGATGGATCCTGGAAACAAAACACTAGATGGGTGGGCCTTGGCTGGGAACTCTGGGACCCTATCACCGGAAGAATAGCAGTAGGTAGCATCTCTTGTAAGGTGACCTCAAGCATTCAAGCAGAAAGCTTAGCGATATGGAAAGGGCTAGAGTGGACAGTGCACAACTCCTACTTGGACATCCTGATTTTGACGGACTCAACGCAAACCCGAGATTACATCCAATCCCCGACTGCAACGATGTTTCACTAGAGTCTATCTTTTTGGATATTCACTATCTCATAACGCAATGTAATAGAGCTTTTGTTAGTAAAGTAGATAGGAATGTAATTCATTTAGCGCATAAAAATGCGACCTTTGCTAGGAAAATGTACCACAACTTTATAGGCCATGAGCCTACTTTCTTAATAACATAATAGCGTAATTTGTTCAAAAAAAACAAAAAGAAAGTAGTTTTATATTGATTTTAGTAGTTAATTGGTTTAAACTCAAAGTCCCACATCCACAATCACAAATGGACCTTAATTATTAATTTATAATAATTTAATTATTAAAATAAAATTTTTAAGAATAATACTATTTTTCAAAATTTTATTAATATATTCAATTTTTCATATATTTTTTTTATGTAAAAGTCAATGAAATTGATATCAAAGTCAAGAGACTATATTTCCAAGCATATAGTGCTTGCTCTTGTCCAAAATAACAATTGTTAAGCACAAGTGTTAAGAAAATAATTATTACTATTTTCAATGAACAAAGTGCTAAGTGTAACAATCTTCGGTGTAAGTTTAAATAAATACTTTGAATAATTTTTATTCTAAACTGACATTTTTATTTTATCTTTTTGAAATTCTGACCACATAATTTCAATTGACAAAAACTTGTTTGAGATAGTCTCATACATGAAACAGATCTCGTTGAAAGAATAAATTATTTGACATTTATTGACGGAGAGGGACAAACTCATTTTCTCTTTTCATTGAGACTCGTCTCTTACGGTATCACTCGCAACTTCCTCATTTCAATTCTACCAGTTTTTTGAATCTGATTTGGATTTAGTCCACATATAAATTGGCCCTTCATATATGGAAATATTTCTTCTTTTTGCAGGAGTCAGAAGAGCCTCTAATATTTGTTCTGGCCAGGCTGTATTATAAAGTTTCGTGTAATCATTTGAAAAGTCTTAATGGCTATTGGGCCCAAGACCTTAAAGTTTGAAGTCGACAACCCAGTAGATGGCCCACCCAAACTGCATCCAGATCCAGATAATAATGAAGACAAATCGTTTAGCCATATCATTGGAACTTGTAAAATGTGCTCTCTCCGTTTCAAAATATCTATCGCTTTAAAGTAAAAAATTGTTTCAAAATATCTGTCGTTTTACTATTACTCTCTCCAGTCCACTCAAAATCTGTGTTTTACATTTCAAGTTTTTACATTTTATCTCAATTATACCCTTACTAATGATGGTGAAAGTATCTCTTATGCAAACATTTAATAACCTAGAAAATTGAATTATTTAGGGGTAAATGGGTCTTCTTAACATGCATTAATTACATTTTTTAATATGTGTGAAAAGGGTTAAAGCGACAAATATTTTGAAACGGAGGGAGTACTGTATAAAGCTTTGAACAAGTTTTAAAATTTTCATTACTTGCTCAAATTTCCTTCAAATAAACCTCTAAAAAAACTAAGAACCTTAAACTGGGACAAACTAAGAACCTTAAACTGAGACGGAGGTAGTATAAAATACTCCCTCTGTCCCAGAAAGATAGTCCACTTTGGATTTTTGACGGTCAACACATGTGAACTTTGACCAAAGATTATTATCAATCTAATCATCCTAATAAAATTTTAAAATTTGTCATTGGTAAATCACATGATGATTAATCATTCACAAGTTTTAGAATTTCACAAGGATGGTTGGATTGACATTTATATTTAGTCAAAGTTCACTTGTATTGACCATCAAAAGTCAAAAGTGGACCATCTTTTTAGGACGGAGGGAGTATGACAAAATGTGACGCATTTTCACGCTTCTCGATAAAATTTAACACATGTATTATACAACGTAACACATTTGCTACAAGCTATAACATTTTTACACTAAAAATCCGACTGTTGTATAATCAAACTGTACATGCTTGGGTCCGTTATTTTATACTCCCTTCGTCTCATTTTAAGAGCAAAAAATGGGTGCGTTTAAGAATTAAGGAAAATGTGATGTGTTGTGAGTGTTGATAGTTGGGTTGGAGAGAGAAAGTGGGGTAGAGAAGAGTTAGTGGATAATTGTTGTGAGTATGAAATGTAGGATCCACTTTCCATTTTAGGATTTTCACTTTTAAAATGGGACGCCCTTTTAGAAAATTTTTGATTCTTAAAATGGGACAGAGGGGAGTACTCTCCTTGTAGACATATGCCAACAATGAGCTTCATTTGTCATTTTATACTCTCTTTGTAGACATGTGCCAACAATGAGCTCCATTTGTTGTCTGTTACAGCCAAACTCAACTTAATTGTGGTTAATTTTTTCTTAGATTGTTGGCTATTAACATAGAAAAGACAGTTTTTACTTATTAATTAGACACTTGTTATTTTTTTTATTTTTTTGACGATGTCCACGCCAGAAGGAGGCGATGAGAGAGATCGAACTCTAGCGCTCACTGAGGGTGAGGCTTGGGTTTACCACTGAAACACTTGTTAATTATATATCAGTAAAATATCAGAAAAAATAAACTCCTCAAATTGTCTGAAGAACACAATAGATTACTGCAGCATAATATTAGGATGTGCGTATCAAAAGAAGTCAGATTACGATAAGTTTATTGCAACCACTTTTGGAATTTTTTATTTCACTCTGTATGTGTGTACGTATACATGATTAGACACAATATATGGTTCAAATGAATTATGGTCTAAGCGTTGAAGTTATAGCCAAAATGGCTCAACTGTATATATATAGAGAGAGAGCCATTTAAAAAAAATAAAAAAAAATTAAAATTGCATCCAAGATCACCCAACTATTAAAGATGTGTGGTTTTGATCATTCAACTCATTTTTATTGCATTTAGTAGCCTGAACTAATTTTTTTCGTGCATCCGCGATCACTAGCGCTAACGACATCCAATTTTTTTTGTTAAGTTGATGTGCAATACAAATGACTATATTTTGAAGGGTAAAATAGAAAATCAATGAGATTTTAACAGAATTAAATGCTCATTTGGTCACTGACCTGTATGAATTTTTTAATTTTGGAAATGGAAGCAATAATAAGCAATGGCGTCATAGTAACTATCCCTCAGTTCTTAAATGAATGTTCAAAAAATAATTTAAATTTTCTATCGGTGCTCTGAGTATCAAAAGACAAAGAAAAGGCCAATCCTGAACTGCAATTTGAGCTAGCTGTAATCACCTCACTGGGAAAATAATTTTGTACTAATTTCCTAATTAAACTAATCAAATTACATAACAAAAAAAATTATGCTAAACGTATAATCCGCGCTACGTCTTTTGACTTTTTCACGTCACATGAATCCGCTTTTCTTTTGAAAAAAAAATTAAGAACTGGAGCATCACATGAAGCCCGCACGAGCGAAGCAAGACGGGCCTGCTTAGGGTAACCCAAGTCCTAAAAAAATGGGCTGAATTTAAGCAAGCCTAATTAAGAGAAATCTCATTAAGGGTAGTGATACTCATATTTAGACGTGTCCATGCCGGTTAACCGCCGGTTAGCCGGTTATAACCGCCGGTTAATTTTACCGGTAATCCCTAACCGTGGAGTAACCTTCTAACCGCCACATCCGGTTACGGTTATCCGGTTAACGGTTAAACCGGTTAAGCCGGTTTTGCCGGTTAACCCGGTTATGAGACTTTTTCAATTATTTATTTTTTTTTAATTTTAAAAGAAACAGTTTTTTTAGGATTTTGTTAGAAAACTGACTAAAAATCATTAAGAAACTAACTGAAAATGAAATAAAAACACCAATTTTGTTAGAAAACTAACTGAAATCGTTAAAAAACTGACTGAAATTGTTAAAAAAACTGACTGTAATTCTTAAAACTAACTCGAAAATGGTAAGAAACTGACGGTTAGTATAGACGGTTGAACCGGCGGTTAGCTTCCCGGTTATAACCGCCGGTTGACGGTTATCAAAATGGACTAACCTTAACCGAACCTTGAAAATACGGTTGACGGTTGAGACGGTTCACGGTTAACCGGTTAGCCGGGTTTGACCGGTTTTGACCCGTTAAAAAACCTCCGGTTAGCCGGTTCCGGTTAGATTTTGGACACGTCTACATATTATCCATTTATGCAAGTCAAACTGGTCTAATAGTTGTTTCTATTAAGATATAAACTCTGATCATACAAAGGATCTCTCCAACTTAGCAGCAGTGGGATTCAACAAAATGAAATGAGGGACGAAATGGGAATGCTCTTAAGAGAGTATCAGAGTAATAAACGGCATCTGGAGATGAAAATACATACCAGTTCATGTTGTTTTTGTTTGCGTTGTCGAGCATTCAGAATCTTGTTGTTCTACCACCGTGAAGTTATTCTACAAAACAATGATACATACATAAATGTGACTGATAACAACATCAAAAGGAGAACAATATGTTGTTGAGTGGATGTGCTTGGTTTGTTGGGATGAACATGGAATGGAATGGTCAACTAGATTTTTGATTTGAAATGATGAGTGAAAATACACATTTGCTCGGTCTTAAAATTTGTCCTACAACAGAATTAATATTTTGCTTTGGGGAGGGGGGGGGGGGGGGGGGGGGTTCCATTGGTAGAACAACGGGAACAGAATGGGAATGAGGGTTCATGAGAAACGAAGAGATAAATTGACAATGTTTGGGAAAGTATCGCATTAGGATTATGGAAAATATGTGAGGAGGTTTTTGTCCGGAAAGAACTACTATCTCCGTCCAGGAAGATAATACCATCTAGTTTATGATGGTCAACACAAGTGTACTTTGATCATATATAATGTTAATCTAATCATGCCAATGAAACCGTAAAAACTGCTGCTGATAAATCTTTTTATAAAAAAAAATGGGTTTTTTTATTTATATTAATATATAATGCAATGAAAGCTACAACTGGGCCTATAAATAGGCTAACACAAATTTCCCTATGCGATTTGAACTCGAGACCTCCACATGGAAGTAACACCGGATACCGCTTGAGCTAGAGCTCTTTGGTTGCTGCTGATAAATCACTTAACGATTTATCAAAACAATTTTTAGAATCCCACTCGAAACATTCATATTATTATTTGATCAAAGTTCACTTGTGTTGACCATCAAAAACCAAACAAAACTATTTTTTGGGACGGAGGGAGTATTATGATAGAATGGTATGGGCAGGATTGACACACATATCCCCCAGAAAGAACACCGTTCCATCCAAAATAGTCAACCAAACATACGAACTTGCTAGTCAGCAGAAAACCGTACGATGTGCATTCCATTCCAGCAATTCTCACATAAGAAACACAATCATCGTGCATGCAGAATCATATTCAAAGGAGTAATAGGAAAGAGTTATGGATATGAACTGAGTCTGGACTGCAGATTGAGGCTCCAAGCAACCTGAGTGTGGCGCAGAACAAGCAGACTGCCATTGAACCATCGCAGATATATCAAGTTTGAGACTAGTTGATTGGGAACATGCCTTATAGCTGATGGGTTAAATACTATTTGTTTTGGCTGATTTGAAACAACTTATGAGTTGTAAGTTAGTTGTAATTATTGCAGACAGAGGGACGGATAATTCGACTAACCTCTGAAACACAAGAGCTGAATATGTTGTTCTGCTTCCGAGGGCTGCTTAAGAAATTATTCTCCTGACATTGTGGTGAAGCTGCATACGGCAGAACAAATCATAATTCTGCTCGAGTCCCTAATAGGCTATTTTGATGACTAAATACCCAATGGTCAACTTGCAGCATCATATACATGAGTATCCACCTTAAGAACAAGTGCATTATTAGTACTAAATATTCTTATCATTTATTTGGGTTTACAAACGTTGGTCCCTTGTACATGCATGAATTTTCTAGGCATTTATCAATAGACTACGCAGTATAATGTGGTTTTTGGCTCCATTTTTGTAATGGATTATGGATCTAGATGAATATATGCTCCTCAATTCTCCAAAGGCATAAAATAACATTTACAGAGTAAGTTCTTTATTTAGTAGCAACCCACAGCCTATTTGTGAATTCCTGTACATGACGAGTGAAAATGGGATAAATATGCCTGAAATGGGAAGTTCCCACTTCTGGGACGATATGGCAAACTTTTCTGTTTCATTTTTAAAGATGAGTTCTCACCACCAGTGCAGGTGGATAATAATTATATATGATCAGTTCCTGTGTAACTAAGCTAAAAGGACAAAAATGCAAGAGTCTAAGCAGTGTTTACTTGTTATTTCTGCAGCTTTTCTCTGAGAAGTCTCACAATGAGAGGCTGATCTATTGTTCTGAACCTCGTCATTGGTCCTGTAGATAAGTATAAGAAAATCACCAACAGAAGCATAATATTTGTGCTGCATTATTATTTATGAAGGGAAAAACGGTAAGAATTGATGAAAACAAAAAAAAAAATTACGAGTCGATAAGAGGTATTATATTCGTCCATGCTACTGCATGCTAACAACATGGTCTTCCAATAATCATATGGAAAGTTCAGCTTTTACGAGTATACTAGTCCTACCTGTCATGGTCCATTTCTCTGGCTGTTGCATATTCTTCTTGGCCCAACAGCACTGGGGAGAATGCAATTCTATTCTGGCTCAAGAAGAATAACATTTACAAATCATGAGCAAAAAGAACAAAACATTATGACTAGTAATAAATGAATTAAGAAATAAAAATAATTAAATAATTTACAAGAAGCATTGAATAAAATTGGAAACTATGAAGTGGTTCATAAAAGGGCTGTCAGGATGCCGTCAAAGGCAAAGAAACTGCACAGCTAAAGGACAGTAAGCATGGTATAGGTTCATTGAACAACACCGAGATTCTAGAGGCCCAATGGGACAAGTCTACATGTTTCAAAATAATGGACATCCTCATCCACGACCACGAGAATGACAAACCTGCTGCGTGTCAAACCAATGTGTATAAAGGGGAACAAAAAGACCATATTTCTGCTGTTGGTAGATGATCACATCGCTACACCGTCCTAATACCCTAAGGGAATTAAAATCACAAGATACTGAAGTGTACAATATTTATTAAGAACCGAAATTTACTGTTTCAACTGACCTCATCATTCATATGAGCGACCGTCTCTTGAATCCTCTTAATAATGATGTCTAAACTCGCCACTTCAGAATGCAATGCCTGGTATTGAGTAATTCTTAGATAAAAAAGTAACAGAAAATCTAACAAATGACTTTATGTGAATAATTGAAAAACCAACTACTCATAGAGCAAACCTTATTCTCTGAGATTAAGTTCTGTATGATCCCTTCCTTAGCAGTCAAACATTCCTGAAGGTGAGGTAGGTTAAGGTAAACTGATATGTACCTGAAAGTTCAAGTGGTCATTTCAAGAAGCTAAAGCATAAATCCTGTATGGATATCTCGTTTATCTGTAGATGGCACTGATCATTTAACTTTGCTGCCTCTTGCTGTGTTTCCAGCTCCGCTATTATTCTGTCCTTTCTTCGGAGCTCATCATCTTTGCATCTCAATTTACTTTCCAGATTACTGATTTTTTCTGTATGGGAATGAGTAAACCCGGACGTCAATAGAATTCAGCTATCACAAAAATGTGTTTTGAACGGATTCATTTTTATTTCTAGAAAAGCAATTTAGATGAAGGTATTCTACCATCACAGGGACTAAGGTAGGGTAATGGCACCATTTAGAGCAGGTATATGCTCTACATGAAATAAAAGCTGATGAGCCAAATATGCAGAGAAATGAGTTGGAATTACCAACAAATAGCGTTTCAAATGTAGACACTTCATCAAATTTCATCCTTAATCCCGCCACTGAAACAGAAGGAAATGTTAAAAACAAGATTAAGAAGAATTCTGTCTGTGATTTGCAGAGAGGAAGTTAGAGATTTACATGCCTACTTCCTCTTTCTCATTGAGAGCACGTTGTGCATCATCGATAACTAGCTTCACAGAGGACGCCTCCTTTTCTATTGAATCAAATAACAATTTATGTGCATTTGTATTCTCCAAAAGGACAGAAATCTTTCTCTCTCTGTATTCAATGGTTCTTCTCATTGCACAAGTAGAGTCCTGCATGGCAACAGAACATCAACAAAATTCATGGCTGTCAAATATATATATATATATATATATATATATGAAGATGAACCACTTCTCGTTGTTGGCAACAAAAAAAGGTCTATTGTATGACACTACTAACTACTAAAAATAAAAATCTGGTAAGCGTGAAGCGCTTGAGAAAAGGGAAAACGTGATCAAATTGCAGTACCAAGCTCTCAGATCATGCAGCATGAAACAAAACTTCAGGACCATAAAGGCCACGTTATATTAAGAACACGAAAGCATGAACATTAGTCGATGAAATCTCATGAAGCATGTGAAGTTGCTCCCTACCAACACCCAAATCTCATGACTATTCGTGCCATTACACATGAACTCCATATTCGATTGAGCCACTAGTTATTTACATGGTCATTCAGATACAAACTACAACACAATAACTACAATCAATCCACCAAAAAAATGGAAAAAATAATTTCAGTCAATCAAGGAAATGTTTAATGATAATACCAGCATCTCTTAATCAATATAGCCAAAAGGTATCACGTAGCTACGAACCTCATAAGCTCTGACAAAACTTTCTTTAGTTTGCAGTAAGATATTTATAGTTTCCTTCAACTCTTTCTGCTTATTTTCAAGCAACGAATTGTCATCCTGAAAGTACTGAACCTGTCACACCACGAACCCAAATCATCAACACCCTAACAATTACTCAATCAACTATTACTAACGACAACATCTATAAAATAAAATAATTGAACTTCTTATTTACAAGTATTTTCACAAACACCTAATCTGCACACCTGCTTTTCGAATTTGTCCCGGAGTTCATTTGATGAGGCTAATTCTGCTTCCAATTCCGTCAACCTCCCATGAAATTCGTCCTCTGTCTGCTTTTGTTTCTACAATTAAGATGTCAATAACATTTCAAAATTATCCAATCAGTATTTTGTTCAAGCACGCAGCACACACACAAACACACACGATTACAGAAATATATGTGACGGAACCTGGACTAGATGATGGAATTGAACCGACGAAGAACGCTGTTTTTCCTGAAATAAATAGGAGATTAATGGTCATGGAAAATGATGTACTGATTGATTTCCATGATCGAAGAAGCAAGAGAGAAAAATACCCTAAGATCACGAATTTCTGCGATTAGGGTTTGAAGCTGGAGTTTGAATTTAGATAGTTTGAGCAGTTCCATTTTCCCGCGAAACTTTGCTCCCAAGCCAGTAAGCAAATTTGATCATGGGCCAATATCTTTAGTTTAAGTATGGATCTGGGCTTATTACGTAACTAACCCGTTGGATCATAAATACCTTAGACGGTGGAAAATTGGGTTTTTATAGGATTAAGGTTTATATGAGTTGAAATCTCCTGTATCACTTTTGTGTGCCACTCTATGCACCAATTGTAATCCAACCGTTCACATATTTGCATAATATTACAATAATACCAATCTCACTAACTGTGAGTCATTAGATCAGTTGTGGCACAAGAAATTGTACACGAAGTGGCACAGAGGATTTGAACTAAGTTTATATTGAGGTGTGTGATTGAAAAACGGAAAAAGAAGTGGGTTAATAGTGAAATGTCCAAAAATAACTTCGAGTAATAGTAACCCACAGTGGAGATCTTCTGTACCACTTTTTGTGTACCACACGTGATTTGACACCTATGCATCACTTTTGAGATTATAATTATTTAAGTCTTAATAATTTATAACCGTCAGATCACTTGTGGTACACAATAAGTGATATAAAGGATCTACTCTCAACCCCAAAAATGTAAAATCAAATCAAAATGGATGGACAAGATCATGCCGCAGTCTAGCTGCACAAATCTTGGACCCCGTTTATCATAGGACGAGGTACCCGCAATTTGGTTTCTCTAATCTCCTCAATACAGTATAGTTTATGAATTTTAATACCTTCTTTATTTCGAAAAGAAAGTATTATTTGATTCTATTGGTCAATTTGAATAAACTTTGACCAATAATTTACGTCAAATCAATTTAGAGCATGCACAGTGGTGAACGAAAATTTCGTTCACCACGTGAACGAAACTTGCCTGTGAACGAAATTTCGTTCACAAAAACCTATATGTTGTAGTGGTGAACGAATTTTCGTTCACATACATATTATTTTAATATTAATTTTATGTTATGAAATTAATAATTTACATTACTAAATATTATGTTTTATTAATGTCATTAAAAATAAAAACGAAAATATTTATTTTATTCATTTTGAAAATAAAATATATTTTATTATTTTTAGTAATTGCATAATTTAAAAGACTTAAACCTCATAAATGAACATCAAATTACAATAATTTAAAACATTACATAACCGAAAGATGACTGGGGGTTTAGTGGAGAACTAAATTGATGGGGTGAGTTTTGATTGAAGTTTAGAGGATTTGAGTTGTTATGGTAATTTTGAATGTTGCTTTGCCTATAATTGTTTACGAAGTTGGGATCGTTAGCAAGCATTTGTTCGAACCAAGCATGATGATCATGATTATTTTCGGAATTATTAGAACTATTCCCGTAATCATCCATGATCAAGAAAATGAAATCTTGAATGCTTTTGCTAACTATAGAGAGAAGAAGTAAGGAAGAAAAGGTGTACATAACCTACTCAACCTTCACCTCTATTTATAGGGGAAAAAGGAAAGTGAGCGTTTTTTTATTTTTGACATAAACGACTTCGTTTGACCCAAAAGAAAATTAAAATATATGAAAAATTAAAATGTGTCAAATTTATGGAAAAAAATAAATAATATTTTTTAAATAATAAAATATTAAAATAATGTCAAATATTACGAAATTAGACTCTATTTATAGAAAAAAAAGAAATTATAAACATTTTTAATATTTTTATGTAAATAATAATTTTTTAAAAAAGACAAAATTACAAAATACACATATAGCTCAAACCAATTTTCGTTCACGAAATGAACGAAAATTTTCGTTCATGGCCATGAACCAAATTTGGATCACCACTAATTGGCATGAACCAAAATTGGTTCACAAGTTTACTCTTCATGAACCAAAAGATGGTCACGGGTGTGCATGGTCTTAGTTATCTCAATAAAATTCTTCTGCCTCTGTCATGGAAAAGACATTCTCTTTTTTTTTAATTGTTAATTTGAATAAACTTTAAACATTAAATTACATTTACTTATGTTAACGAGGATCTGAAAAACGGTATTTATAATATTTATAATAATATATCAATAATAATTTTTAAATTTTTATTAAAATAATTTAAATTATCGCATAAAGCTTATACCACCAGATAGCTTATTGTTGACATGTACTGTATGGACCATAATGGAGTAAGTGTTCAAGTAACGTGGCAAAACATATCACCAAACACACATACAGAAATTGAGGGATAAAATTAAATCCCTTATAATGAGAGAGACCAAACACCTAAGACGTACCTTTATAATTAGAGTTGTACTCTCGGGGGTCCTGAATGTGGTCCAAAAAAAAAAAAAAAAATAGACATCGTAAAAAAAAAAAAAAAAGAACAAGTTATCTCGCTCGGCATGACATGTTTGACAACCGAATTTAAAGTTTATTTTGAAATTATAACAAAACAAATAATTTTCAAAATGAAAATTATTCTTAAAATTAAAATATTATATATTGATATTGGATAGCGAAACATGCTCTCACTCACAGTCAGGGGCGGACACAGCTTCAAAACCAAGGGGGTTCACAAAATACATTAGACAAAAATTATATACAAATTTCTCTCTTTTTATGTTCTTTTCTTTTGTTTTGGCAAATGGGTGGGCTGAAACTAGCAAAGGGGGGTTCACTTAGTACTAAAAAAATAAAAAATAATTTTTTTTAACTGTCAACATAAAATTAGAGGGGTTCACTTCCACCCCTTGGACCTTCTTGAGTCCGCCCCTGCTCACAGTCACAGTAGATAACTTTGTTTCCAACATCACACATAGAAGTCCATAATTAAACATAAGAAAAGAATTTTAATACTTCCTCAGTTTTAAAATAATAGTTTCAATAGTAATCTAGAAATAGGTATGCAATGAATGGCTTGAAAATAATTGAAGGATGAGTCCCATTTTTAAGGGCAAATAAATAGTGGGTCATATAACTCTTCATAATTCATAGTACTATTAGGCTGTGACTGTCTAGAATTTTAATTAGTTTTAATCTTCCAGTTGGTATTGGGTCCATTACTTGGGCACACAGGTAGAAAACAATTTGTTGCTAGTTTTTTTTTTTTTTTTTTGAAAACAGGTTGCTAGTTTCTTAAATCATTATACTTTTCTCTATTTTCAATTTTTATTATTTATTAAATAATTTTAATTATTGTACTTTAAATAAATATTCATTATCTTCAATAAAAAGTTTAAAATTGCTAGTAATGTGCACTAAATATTCATACTTTTAAGGGTAATAAGTGTGTAGTTCTGGCTCTGAGTACAAACTAAATTGGATGGCTTAGGAAAAAAAAATAACAATGATTAAATTTGTCAAAAAAAATAAATGAACGATTAAAACCGAAATTTGAGCAAAGTTCGATATGTGGCTTAATTTTGATCATTTCCCTTGTCAATAGGGAATGACAAAAATCGAAAATGCACCAATCTACTAGATTGTAACTGTTGTGGCTCCTCTAAGGAAAGCGAAGCTCATCTCTTAATTTTCTGGAAAATAGAAAGAAAAAAATCATAATGATATTATTTATCCACGTCAACCCAACTATAGACAACATCAGCTACATTCTCATCCAAAATCTTCATAAATAAGAAATACTTAAAGGCAACTAGAACCTCAGCCCTAAATCGCGAATATGGCATCCTTATGCCCGACATGACTTCACCCTCACAACTTAAAGCAACTCCGAGTCCTGATTCGTTGAATAGAAAGACTCTCAAATAATATCTCAAAAATTACAATATCAATGGACATCAAATCCTAATTACTAGTGGTTCATGGAAAAAGAATGCCCGTTAGCCAGGTCTTAGATGAGAACTCTGGGACCCCTCAAATGGAAGACTAATCTCTAGAAGCATATCCTCCTGCAAATCCCAATCTAGCATTCAAACTGAGTGCCTTGCCATCTGAAAAGGTTTGGAATGGGCAGTGTATAATAACCATACCAACCTCATCATTTTGACAGACTCAATGCAAACACGAGACTACATCAAAGACCTTACAAATCCAGCTTTCTTGCTAGACTCTATTGTGACAAAATGTAATAGCTTTAGTATTCAAAAGGTAGATAGAAATGTTGTTAAATTTGATAAATTGTCTGTCACAATGAAATAGCTTAATACATCTCTTATAATGATGTCCAACCCTAAGCTAAATCTCCAACGAATGTCCTTATGAATAACGACGTGTAACGCTGAAATGCTTCTCCAAGCAAAACTTGAACATGGCCCAAGACTAGCATTCAGAAAAACTTCACATGAGAAAGCTTTACTTTGAAAAGATGATAAAGTAACTGTAACGCATTTGGGTAAGTAATAAGTGCCCAACCAAGCATCACAAATATTATGGCAAAAATAAATACAAATAAAAGACAAAGACTCTCAACATATTGGAAAGGCTACAAAGGCTCTCGATAAAGGAGACAAATCATATAACATAGAGAAAAGTACACAAAAATAAATCCATTTTTTTTTCAAATTCGCTCTTAGTTAATTATAGGGATGGAAATTTGACCGAACCCGCTCCGTATCCGGGACAGTCCGCACCGCAGCGGGGCGGGTTTGGTAACCTTTTTTCAAAACCCGTCGGGTCACGGGTCGGGTACGGTTGCACACTAAAACCCGCGGGGCCCTGCCCCGCCCCGCCCCGTATACTAATATATGCATTTAATTACTATAATGTCCCTAACCAATTTCAATTATTACCTCAAGATCCTCAACCCTATGCGCACACTATGCGTTCTTACAGAGACTTCTCTCAATTCTATTATTTCCTAGGGTTAGAATAGAAGTTGAGAAGCGGCGCTGGAGACATCGGCATCTTCGGCGCTGGAGACATCGGCATCTTCACGCACGATTCACGGATGACGACTCGCGCTTCCACTCCGCCGATTCCAGTCTTCCCCTGGCGAGGCACTGCTCACGGGTCAGAACAGTACGTAAATCCCTCTCTCTCTCCTATGTCGATTTGTGAATTTCTAGGGTTAAAAATTCACTAATGTTCAATTCGGTTATGAAGTAGCCTTTGTATTTGGATTGTGTCTCCAATTTTGAAAAGACATCGGCATCTTCCGTCGATTCGTTGCAGCATACGGGGCGGGGCGGCAACGGGTTTGGCAGTTGGCGGGGCGGGGCGGGTTCGGTATAAGGGGGCTTGGTTGAGGGGCGGGTTTGGTTATGAGCGAACCCACTCCGTATCCGGCCCGTTGCCATCCCTAGTTAATTAGGAGTAGCTTTGAAAATTTTTTAGACATTTATTTTTAGACGGAAGTAAAAGTAAATAAAGTAATGTAGCTATATGTTGTACCTATGACCAATCTCTTTGGCAACAATAAGGATAAATTCTAAAAGCTTTGCCAAAAAACTTGGAATATTTATCTCAGTAGTACAGAACAAGAAGATAGCACAATTTGACACGAAACGAAGCTAGAGTATAAAACAGTAAGCATTTAGAACCTAACTTCCAAATCTTGTATAACCAATTCAAGTAAAATTGTCACATGTTTTGCCTACTTGTGATAATTTTCTAATTTTCTTTATTCTCCAATAAAGTACTCACTCCCTCCGTCCCACAAAACGTTACTCTCATTTGTCATTTTTCATTATTCCGAAATGTTCTTCACAATTCTACAACTTAGGCTTAAAAGTGTATAACTAAAACATGACTAGTGAAGCAGTTCATATCTTTAAAATGTTTGAATAGTCAAATGCGAAGATCATTTTGGGACGGAGAGAGTAAAAGCATGATTTACCCATATTGTTCACGTGTGGTATTGCAGTTTGTGCCAATGATGATGGTGATTGTCCACGCTACTTTATCCCATGATCATGACCGACTGAAATTTTGATAAGAAGTGAAGAAACCGAAAACATGTTTCGTATTTAAATAAATGTCTAAATATCACATCAATAGATTTCTAAATTTTCATTTTTCAAAAAATTTAGTGACAAAGATCTATTTATATTCTTGAAAACTTCTTCGTTTCCATCTGTCAAAAAGGAATTATTATTAGTAGGCATACCTATTATAAATGGGAAAATTACTAAATTATGTAACGTACCACACTCTAATTATCAATTAATGCAACCTACTTGTTAGTTTTCGAATTGTGATACGTACTTTTGACGTAAATATTAAATAATGCAACATACTAATATTTTTACTTACGGTGTCAAAAAACTAACGAAGATGCTAACGTGGCACCGACATGTCAACGCCACACCAGCGCCACGTCACCGCCACATAAGCACCATGTCAGCACAAATGATGTTATTGTTATGTGGCGCTGATGTGGCAGTGGTGTGGCATTGACTGGCGCAGACGTGGCGGTGACACGTTGGCATCTCCGTTAGTTTTTTGACACCGTAAGTAAAAATATTAGTGTGTTGCATTGTTTGATATTTTTAACCAATGTACGCATCATTATTCCAAAACAAAAAAATATGTTGCATTAATTGATGAAAATTGGATAATATGTTGCATATTTTGGGCGATTGTAGCGCCTTATTTATCCATACCTATTTCAAATGTGTGTTATTGCAATAAAATCGTATAATTTACTCATATCTTGAACGGTATATTGCGAACCGCAAAAAAGAGCTTCCCAGAGATAATAGTGATAGCACAAATACTTCAAGATCTAAGCCCATAATCGACCGGAACTTTTTGATAAAAAATATAAAATAAAAAAGTAAAAGAAATTGGAAAAAGAACACGTTTAAATTGTTACTATAAAATCCATTTTTGAAACGATTTAACAAACAAAGCTTTCACAATCGATAAAAAGTTACAAATCCCAACCAGTAAAACTATTAACAATGATCAATATTAACCAAAATTCTATAAGTAGGAAAAAGAAAACAGTAAATCGTTGGTGTCTCTTTAGGAAATTAAAATTATAATTATCATTTAGAAATTTGGTATAAATGAGTCAAAATAATATCATAATACAAATTTTGTCAAAAGAAATAATTTGAATTTGACATAAATAATATTTTTAGCATATTTTAACAAAATCGAAGGTACTAAAATAATTTATTTCTTTAAAAAAAAAGAGTGGGGGGGGGGGCGTACTTAACCACATTCATTTACATTGGCCTTGTCACTTATTATTTGTATAAAATAAAAATGCACTAAGACTATTCATTTATTTATAAATAAAACACTTATTTTGCAAGAAAAAATAATGATAGTGCAAGATTATATATAGTGTGATAGTAAGAGTAATTATTTTTTTGAGATGCAAAAAATATTATTTATATGGGTATGTACAGGCTCAGTCATGTGAATAAGAAACATTCATTTTGAACCTTCAAAAACCTATCAAAAACTTTTGTATCCCAAAATTTTAACTTCCACTACATATATAAAGCCCCAAATTCAATCTTAATATTTGTGTGCATGTTAAAATCATGTTAACAAACTTAGGGGTCGTTTGGTAGCCCTTCTTAAGTTAGATAGGATTATTAGTCCAATAAGTTTGTTGTTTGGTAGATTAAATGCTATCAGCGTACTAATCCTAACAACACGGATAAGACCTCTTATCCCCTTTATATTTATCCCCCCAAAAAGGTGGTATTATTAATCTCTAAGCTAATAATCTGCTTACTATAAATACAGACTAATTATATCGGCCAACCAAACGAGCCCTTGCGTGATAGGGCAAAAAGCAAAGGGTTAGGCTGAATAGTTGACTTTGGCCCTAAGTTATTATACACATGACCAATATTGAGTATGCTTATAATTTTAACAGATAGAAATGATGATCAAAACAAACAATCATTACCTCTTACGTAAATTGAGTTGTACAAAGTGACCATAATTTTAAACCAAAAACAGAGGAGTCATATGGATTTGAAAATTTTGGTGGAAACTAGTTTCTCCATAAGTTATAAAAAAACATGTTTTTATAGGGTTTAAGGTTTTAGGGTTTAGGGTTTAAGGTTGTTTTATAGGGTTTAAGGTTTAGGGCTTAGGGTTTAAAGTTGTTTTATAGGGTTTAAGGTTTAGGGTTTAAAGTTTAAGGTTTAGGTTTTAATAAAAACAAGACTTTTTATAACTTATGAAAGAACTAGTTTCCTCCAAAACGTACTCCATATGGATAGGTGTATGATATGAATTTGGTGTAATAATTAACCTTGGTAAGAAGGTGAGGTTCTTTATACTGATGATAGATGTCTAACTTAAATAGATAGGTGTGTAATAAGCAAGTTTGTAATGGCTAGTGTGTGTTTTAAGTAGCTTTCACCACCCCACCACTTTCACATATTTTGGTACTTGGGTTATCATTCTTACCAAACCTTATTTTTTTAAAAATAATTTAATTGTCTTTTTTTTTTTAATTCAGTTAAATTAAATTCTGACTATTAGAAAATTAAATTATGCTAATAAAATTTCAAAAGTTTGAATTTCACTTCACTAAGAATACTACTGATTTTTTTTAGATACACTACTAACATTTTAAAATTTATAGTAATTTTAACGTTTATATATAGGGTTTTGCTCCAATAAGAGCCATTTAAAATGGAAACGTGAGAACCAAGCATAAGTATTGGATAAGTACAAAATCAATGGTTTAGATTATAGTAGATACACTTGGATACAATACCTAAATTTTGAATATTGCACTTGGATACAGTATCTAAATAACTATTGTATCCAAGTGTATTTGAAAATTAGTTACTATATCCAAGGGTATCCACTGTATCTATAATCTGGACCCTTGATTTTGTATCTAAACTAATGGTTATGCTTGGTTTTCACGGTTCTCATTTTATTTTAGTTCTCATTTGAGCACTTATATATAGTATATATATATATATATATATATATATATATATATATATATATATATCCCGTCTCATTTTAAACTTTAAAAAATAGTTAGGTACAAAAAAAAAATAAAAAAAAAAGTGATGTGTTGTAAGTGTAGATGGTTTGGTAGGAGAGAGAAAGTGGGTAGGGAATAGTTAGTGGATAATTATTGTGAGTATGACATGTGGGGTCTACAAATAAAGAAGTAAGTTTAAGGTTCTTACTTTCCCTTTTGGTATGTCTCAGTTAAGGTTCTTAGTTGTTTTATTCCTTAAATGACAAATACTGAATAGTGTTTTGGACAATCTTGTCCTCATAAAGTTCATATATTACAAAAAACAATCACTTACTTATCTATTTTTCATCCACTTGCTTTATAAATGGACAATTATATCATCCACCCACTACTATTATTAACCTAAGTTTGCCTTTATTTTTTAATAAGCGTGCAAAGTCAAACTAAGAACCTTAAACCGGTGCGAAGGGAATATAAAAAACACTTTCCTTTTTAGGTTTTAAAGTTTAAAATGAGACAACTAAAATGGAATTTTTTTTAAGTTTAAAATGCGGTTTTTAAGTTTAAAAGTGATGTGTTTTGAGTGTAGAGTGAGTATATAAGAAGGTGCTCAAATGAGTACCAAATAAAATAAAAATCAATAAGAACCATTTACAGCCGTTGAATTAGAAAAGAGTCATTAACTTAGATTCGCCTGCTACTACAAAGGTAGCGGTGACATTTTTGCTATTTCTATGAACTGCGAGGTTAGGATGCCATTTCACGTTCACTTTTCAACATCTGTCACGTCATCATTCAAATTTTCTTCAAACTCCAAAATTAACCCAATATCTATAAGTCGAAAAAATATATCCAAAAACATTGTTTTTTCGCCTCGACGAGACAAATCAAATGACATCCCTGAAGATAGCGTTTTGGAAAAAAATGGTGAATAAAAATGAAATTCTCAAAATACACTCGGATATATATGGATTTAGTAGATAAATATCTACTAAATCCAAGTCAATGTTCAAAATACACATAGATTCAGTAGTGAATCCAAGTTCAATGTTCAAAATACACATGGATTCAATATTTAAGTATCTACTGAATCCAATTGCAATATACAAAATACACGTGAATTCAGTACTGAATTCGTGTGGATTCAGTACTGAGTTTAAGTGGATTTAGTACTGAAGCCAAGTGCAATGTTGAAAATAAGCTTAGATTCAGTAGATAATTAGTCACTAAATCCAAGTGCAGTGTTCAATATACACATGGACTCAGTGCTGAATCCAAGTTGATTTAGTACAGAATCCAAGTGCAATGTTGAAAATACACTTGGATATATATAGTAGATAATTAGCCAATGAATCCAAGTGAAATGTTCAAAATACACATGGATTCAGTACTTAATCCATGTGGATTCAGTAGTGAATCCAAGTGGATTTAGTACTGAATTCAAGGCGCTATCGCAAAAATGTCGCTATGTGTCTTTTAATGAAAGTCTAATACCAGTCATCTATTATTTTCTTATTCGATGGCTGTTATTAGTGGTTCTCATTTTAATTAGTTTATATATATATTGCTCAAAGAGAACCAAATAATAACAAGTTACATTTCCTGGAAAATATTATACTTCTCTATTACTAAAGTGAAATGAACAGGATTAGCTACTCTCTCCATTCCAAAATAAATTTTTTTTTGTCATTATTACAAATGAAATTGAAGCAATAATTTAGGTTGCTTTACTTTATTTATTTTTAATCGAAAAAGGCTAAAGCCCCCCTAAATTTTGTTAAAATAATAAAAATTAAATGGAGGTTGATTTAATTATTCTAATGAAAAACTAAAACATGTAATTAAATTAATAATACTATCAATAACAAGTTTTAAATTTTTATTAGGATAATTAAATTAACCTAAAATTATTTCTCAAAATTCATTCGTAATAATGATAGTAAAAGAAAAAAGATCATTATTTTGAGACGGAAAGAGTATTACGAATACACCTAGTAAAAAAATAAATTGAACTAACGATTAGCTGTTCAATTTAAAACAATACCAGTAGCTAAATATAAATGAAAATTAAGAGATATTCCCTTTTTTTAATTACAAGGCATTTAATTTTTTATATATAAATTGAAATAGTTGTATCAGTAAATGATAATTCTAGTTATTATAATTTTAACTTTTTTAATCAAATTGATATATTAATATGAGCAATGCTAGGGGCACAAAATAAGCTCACAAAATCTTGCTCACAAAATGAGGTGGCGATATTTTATTGGTTGCATCGATAATGGACCGCCACACTCTACTTAAAAACACCAATGAAATTATTACAACTAAAATTTTTTGAGCAAGATTTTGTGACTTTTTTGTGCCCCTAGTATTATTCTATTAATATAATTACAACTCTACAAAGAAATGGATGCGTATAGGAGATGATGAGACGGATCTTCATTTTCGGTGATAATGGTTTTGCCTACTTGGAAAGTGGTACTAAAGGTCTTAAAGTTTCAAATTAAGACACTCAATTTTTCCTGTTTTAGTTAGGTCATTATTAATGGAGATTTAATATTGAGCTTTGGAACCTAGGCCCCTCATCCAAATCATAAACCCATAAAAACGCAAGCTGAGATGAAAATTCCATATAAACCCAGAGCTAGTTAAAGGACAAAAATACCCTCACTGCCCAAGCCCACATCCCAGCCCACTCCTGCCTCAATCATGCCCACATTCCAGCCTGGATCCCTCAGCCCAGTTCTGCTCTTATAATTAGACTATAAGAGTCAATTTTTTCACTTTTTCCAACTTTTAATAAAAAAATAAATAATATATTTTGGTCCAATCCGGTCAAACTCTTATAACTAACGTATAAGATCAGTTCTACTCTTATAATTAGAGTATAAGTGTCAATTTTTTTTTTCAATTTTTCCAACTTTTAATAAATAAATAAATAAATAATATATTTTGGTCAAATCCGGTCAAACTCTCATAACTGACGTATAAGACAAGTTCTACTCTTATAATTAGAGTATAAGACTCATTTTTTTCACTTTTTCTAACTTTTAATAAAAAAAATAAATAATATTTTTGGTCAAATCCGGTCAAACTCTCATAACTGACGTATAAGGCCAGTTCTACTCTTATAATTAGACTATAAGAGTTAATTTTTTCACTTTTTCCAATTTTTAATAAATAAATAAAAATATTTTGGTCAAATCCGGTCAAACTCTTATAACTAACGTATAAGGTCAGTTTTACTCTTATAATTAGAGTATAAGTGTCATTTTTTTCACTTTTTCCAACTTTTAATAAAAAAATAAATAATATTTTTTGGTCAAATCCGGTCAAACTCTCATAACTGACGTATAAGACCTGCTCTACTCTTATAATTAGACTATAAGAGTCAAATTTTTTCACTTTTTCCAACTTTTAATAAAAAAAATATATAATATTTTTTGGTCAAATCCGGTCAAACTCTCATAACTGACGTATAAGACAAGTTCTACTCTTATAATTAGATTATAAGACTCATTTTTTTTTCACTTTTTCTAACTTTTAATAAAAAAAAAATTTTAGTCAAATCAGGTCAAACTCTCATAACTGACGTATAAGACAAGTTGTACTCTTATATTTAGAGTATAAGAGTCATTTTTTTTTCACTTTTTCCAACTTTTAATAAAAATAAATAATATTATTTGGTCAAATCCAGGCAAACTCTTATAAGTGGCGTATAAGACCAGTTCCACTCTTATAATTAGAGTATAAGAGCCATTTTTTCACTTTTTTCAACTTTTAATAAAAAAATAAATAATATTTTTTGGTAAAATCCGGTCAAACTCTTATAAGTGACGTATAAGACAAGTTCTACTCTTATAATTAGAGTATAAGAGTCATCTTTTCACTTTTTCCTACTTTTGATAAAAAAATAATAATATTTTTTTGTCAAATCCGGTCAAACTCTCATAACTAACGTATAAGACAAGTTCTACTCTTATAATTAGAGCATAAGAGTCAATTTTTTCACTTTTTCCAACTTTTAATTAAAAAATAAATAATATTATTTGGTCAAATCCGGTCAAACTCTTATAAGTGACGTATAAGACCAGTTCCAATCTTATAATTAGAGTATAAGATTCAAATTTTTTTTCCCTTTTTCCAACTTTTAATAATAAAAAAAAAAAATTGGTCAAATATGGTCAAACAAACTCTTATAACTAACGTATAAGACCTGCTCTACTCTTATAATTAGGCATAAGAGTCAGTTTTTTTTTTTCCCTTTTTCCAACTTTTAATTAAAAAAAATAGATAATATTTTTTGGTCAAAATTGAAAAGGAAGAACATGTCTATTATCTGAAATGATTATGCAATGAACAACTTATTAGGCATAAGAGTCGGTCATTGAAAAGGAAAACAACAATAAATTAAGAATGCACAAATCCACTTACTATAAATCAAGATGCCACCTAACTAAAAGTCAAATCAATTAACAATGTCTAATTGAAAAGGAAGAATAGTCATGTTTTTTCTAAAATGCACAAATGTGCGCAAGCATATATACGAATGCACATAACTGATCAAATACCAGATGACATTGTACACAATTCATCAATGAGCCACAAAATCAATTGGTCAAGATTAGAACTCATGCAGCCGAATTCAACCACTTATTAGGAATCCTGGGACTTACTTCAGAGGAACCCACACACAAAAAAGAGACCGAAAGCTTAAGATTCAGTTGGAGATGACGGGGGAGTTTTTCCCTAGATCCGGTCAGATCTAGATAGAAAAATAACGGTGGTGGCGGCCCCGGAAATATAGCAGGTGACGCGGCGTATGAGGGGAGCTGGAAAGTCGCCGGTTAGTTCGTCGGAGGATAGGGGAAGATGATCAGAGGGGAGGGGGATGACCGTCTGTAAGGATCCTCCCCCTCGGGGCGAAACGAGTTCGCTCGAGGAAGAAAAGCCAAACACGGTAACTAAACATATTTAACGGAGTCGCCACATTTGTTAACTTTTAACCCAACAAATAAAAATGGTTAGAGATTAATGAGTTCGGAGGTCACGTTACGACTTGGGAAGAGTTTGACTTCACCCAAGTCACCTCGGACAAAGCTGAGTCTCCCTTATGTTTTTTAACGAAAAGTGCATGTGTGTGTGTGTGTTTTTAAAGGAAAACTGTAGTTTTAACTGGTTATTGATTTTAACAGAGAAAAAAGGGTTTATTTGCATAAAAATTGACAAAACAAGACAGAAAGGAAAAAAAGTCTCTCTGACCCAACTTAGCCGTACGGCTAGGAGGGGTCGTCCCGGAGATTTTGACAGTTTATCAAGAAACAGTCCAGTTCCAGGCAGAAACAGAGCATTCTGCAGGAACTGGACCAAACTGTTCTGATTCCAGTTTATGTTTTAACCAAAATACATAAATAAACTCATTCCTATGCTCTTTGATCATCAAATGAACCTCAAACATGGATTTAAAGGTGATCAAGGCAATCATTGGAGAAATATCGAGAAGGGTGGCAAACATGCCCTTTTGAACCAAAGTGACCATTTGATGAGTAAAGATTGGAACTTTACCATCAAAATGGCCTTTTTATGCAAGATTAATCCTTTAGGGACAAAAATATAACATAAAGATTGAATCTTTATGACCCAAACTTGGGGATTTTGGGCTGACTCAAAAATGGGGATGATAAAGATTAAGACTTTATCCCCAAACATGATCATCATGGCCAAGATCATTTAATATAAACATAAATTTATATATATATATATGAAAATGTCAATGGCCTTGGGTAAGTGATATCAAAAGTGTTGTCACTGCAACGATATCACTTCTGGCAACACTTAACACACACGAACAGAAAACTGTTTCTGAAAAGAGTTTGCAGCGGAAAATCAACACAAGAATTATTTTTCTCAAGATATATAAATTATATATCTTGAGGGATGCCTCAAAAGGCGAGACCTTTACTAAATAATATGAAGTGAAGTACAAGGCCGAGAGATCCCTAATGCTATTACAATGAAAGCTTTGTGGAACGACTAAGTCTAATACACAGAATCCTAACCTAGCCAAGACACTTATAATACTCGATACAAGAATATAAATGTGTTTGGGAATTTATAAGGAACTAAGGAATGTGTAAGACTTTCTTGTGAGGAGAGTGTGTGTTCTTGCTTCAAGTGTTGTGTCTTCAATGCTTCACCTCCTTCACTATTTATAGGCTTCAAGAATACTTGGGAGTTACTCATAATGGCTTGGAGAGGTGGTAAAAACGTGGTGGAGTGGAGAGGTGGAGTTTTTGAGCCTTGGGGATGAATTTCTCCACATGTCCATATTTGTAGGAGCTAATTCTTGGGGCCAAAGTCCTTGCATACCCGACTTGTACCTTCTTTCTATCCACGCCTTGTACTTTATTGATCAACAACTCAGCCTTTGAATGGGTCAAATCCCATGTGTTTGTTGTGAATTAAATCCCCACATGTTTATGGATAAAATCCCATTTTATCCATAACTTCTTTTTAACTTCCTTGCATTATTCTAGCATAGGTTATACCTGAAAATGGACCAACATAGACAATAAACCTTGCAATAATATTAGTCATTAGTCCAGCAATTATTTATGAAGCAAATATACAAATATATGCAGACTGTCTGACGGTATCACTTGGACAGTGTGGTCAGCACTTGTGGTATCACCACATTCTGCACTTACAATATATATATGTTTTCACCATATAAATGGATCCTTAAGCTTTTTATAACAAGGAACTAATAAATCATGATCATCCTAGGTTTTAACCACTTCTCATACCAAGATGGAGGGAACCTTGAGTCATTTCATGATTTGGATCACAATATGTATATATATGTAGCAATATATGTGCTTGAATGGACAAGTCTTACAAGAATGTAAAAGTGCTTGAGTGGACAAGGCTTGCAAGGTAAAATAAAAAGCAATACAAGAACATAAACAAGATAATCAAGAAATAAAATGAATTTTGAGATGGAGAGAAGATGGGGAGAATGAGGCTTCACCTATGGTGGGGTTCTTGCCTATCTTCCTCTCTTTTCACTCAATTTATATGGTGGTTTTCTCTCAGTTTCCGATTCTGCAGAGTTTCCACTATTTAATCACAACCCCCCCCCCTGAAATGATCAGCAAGGGTCTCAATTTATAGGGACTGAGGGTGCCTAAACCAGCCGTACGGCTAGGCCCCTCTAGTACCCAAACTATCCGTACGACTCAGCCTGGCGAGCTTCTGGATTTTTCCAAATTTAATTCCAGAGCGGTACTGGAATTTTCAGTTTATCCTAGTGAGGTCCTAGCTTATCAGTTTATCCCTGAATGGTGCTAAGAATTCCTCTAAAGTTGGTTGGTTTCAGATTGGGGTACTTACACCGTCGTCGGTCGCATAGCTGGTTACCTTCGCCGGAGACCCGGCTGAAGTAGACGAACGCCGACGGGATGTTGCCGGAGAAGATCGAGAGACAGCAGATCTGGAGGTGTGTAGTGAACGCAAGGGAGAGGGAAGGAGGCGGGCATGATCAAAGAGGATCCAGTCAGATCTGGAAGGAGAGGCCGTCGGTTGATAAAGTGGTCGCCGGAGTTGCCTTTGCCGGAGACGGTTTGAGAGGGAGATCCGTCGGTTCGTGTGTGTATGCGTGTTCGGGGGAGCACCGGCAACGGAGATGACCGGAGGGGAGTGAGGTCACCAGTGATGGGGGAGGTGAGGAGCAGAGAGAGAACATAGAGATTTTGTGTGTGTGTGTGTGTTTTCTAGAGAGAGAGTCTTTTGATAAAAAATAGGCTGAGTGGTGAGGGTGGTGACTGGTGAGGGTTTTATTAGTTGGAGGGGTAGTTTTGGCATTTAGAGATTAATGTTGACTGAGTCAAAGGGCCATTAGGTTTTGGTGGAATTTTGATCTGGACTTAGGGGGTAGGTGGACTTAATCATATGAGCTGGGTTTTTATAGCTTTTTGATCTGGGCCTTGGGTCCTTGGTGAATTATGCCTTTAATATTTTGGTTGGGGATATATACACCCACCAAATTGATTAATACGCCCACTAAAGTTCCCCCACCACTCATAATAATAAATACTACCTCCGTCTCATTTTAAACTTCAAAAATCTTCATTTTTGGTGTCTCATTTTAAACTTCAAAACTGAACGACATAAACCGACTTGGGCAATGGGTTTGGGTTCCATGAACTTTGGGCCCATATACCATAAAGCCCATATACAAGAGGCCCATGACCTTATGGACCAACATATCTCGACATCCCTTAGGCCGAGTGAGCCCGCCTCACTTAGTCCGAGATGGGAAAAGAACGTTATCCCTAGCTCGGCCTCTATGACGAGCCGATTTGGATGACGGGCTGACTTACATCAGTTAGACCACCTTCCTAGTACTAGGGGGTCTACTCATAGAGTTCAAGTAATACACAACCACAGAGAATCCTTACCTAACAAGGGTGCCTCTCTTACAAGACAACTGGAACTACAATCATCCTTATCAGGACTTTATCTCCTAAGAATACGAGTCCAACATCAACGCGGGCTCCTTGGCTTACTTAACAAGTCAGGACTCATTCACCCATTCCTATATAAATAGGTCCCCAATACAGGAAACGGGTAATGAACTTTTTTGGCTCTAACTCTAGTCAATTGATTTCTCTCTATTTTTCTCATACAAACCGTATTCTTATTCTCACGCCGGATGACCTTCGCCGGTGAAGCCCTGGCTAGTTCACTTTTATTGTTTCGCGTGTGTAGATTCGATCGAGGAGTTCTCTTTGCTGGATTTATCTGAACCGCCAGACGAAAGGTTGATCTGGTACGTTTTTGACAGAATCAAAAACCTAAAAAGGAAAGTTTTTTATACTTCTTTATTTGTGGCCCCACATGTCATACTCACAACAATTACCCACTAACTATTTCCTACCCCACTTTCTCTCTCCTACCAAACCATCTACACTCACAACCCATCACCTTTTTCTTAATTCTTGAACCAATTTTTTTTTAAGTTTAAATTGAGACGGAGGGGGTATGTAATTTAGTAAATACACCCACTTACCTTCTTATCATACCCTTAGTCAATAATATACTATGGATTTTAAAACACCCACTTATTCGATATGTAATTCACTCAATTTCTACTCCAAATAAAACTAATCACACTCATTATTGACTAATGACAACTTACATGAAGTTCTTCAATATACTCCTTAACTGCATAACCATGACACTGTCTCAGACTGAGCCCATTTGAGAGCAAATTAGAAGGAGGCTCATAATAGTCATGGCATCAGGTTTCATTCCATGATTCTGTAACTCGTGGAACAACATAATGGTGTTCTTTCGTAGAAAAAAATACGAAGATTATTTTGAGACAGGGGGATTAATAATTTGTAAAAAAAAATAGACACGGTGCTCTAGTATTAATCTTGAAAGACTTTGGTAACAAAAATTCAAGCAGCGTAATAAAAATCTATTAAACTTTTTAATAACGTTTTGATGCTCTAGTATTAAATCGAAACAACTTCTTGATCGACATTATTAATTATTAATGATACTGGTTCCTTTTTCTTTTCTTTTTTCCTATTGTAATTGAAAATCAATGTAGTGAAACTCCATCATGAGATTCATTTTGAACAAAAAAAAAAACATAAAATTGACTAAACGTGTATTTATCATAAGCATATATATTGATAGCAGACTGATCTTAACACAAGAAAACTTACCTAGGTTCGTCTGAGTAGTGTTTGATTTAAGATTGATCTTCAAAAGTAAAATTCTGACGTGATTTTTTTTTAAAGAAAGAGGGATTGTTGAAGGCTTCAAAAATTATAGGAGATGGATAAGTGTCGATGTGAATTAACGTAGTTGTAGAGAGATTGATAATAAGAAATATAGCTGAGAATTCTATTAAAATTAGAATAGAATTTCAATTTCAGGAACAAATATTAATAGGTGGGTTTCCTGACTAATTTAAAATTATGATGTTAATAAAAGGAGTATGCAATCATTCACACAAATGATATTTTTGTAATAAAAAATTAGTGGGCGTACTAACCAATTTGGTGGGTGTGTATATGCCCACCCTTAATATTCCTTTCTACTTACTTATATTGTGTGTTTTTTGGCACACGTTATATTCAGAAAGTACATTGAGAGTCCAATTTTTTCAATACTCCCAATAGTCACTCTTTTTATTTGTATTTGTCTCAAAATGATAGTCAAACTTCTAAAATTAGTGTGTTATATTGTTTGAACTTCTAAATTTAACCTTGTGATGCATTTATTTGGTAACAGTTTTTTTAACGTGTGTCCTAAAGGCACATGTTAAGCTTTTTAAATAAGGAAATCAATACATTTATATACTTTCATAAATATGTAAGTTTGCGTATATAAAAAATTATGGAAATACATGAGTTAAAGTAAGTTCAATAACTACATTGATTTCCTTATTTAAGAAGCTTAACATTTGCCCTTAGAGCACACGTTAGAAAAACCATTTAGTAATGCATATTGCAAGAGGAGTTAGTAGGTGTACTAATTGGACCCTACTAAGGGTCCTAATGAAAATGACAATAGATTCTTAACAAGTTTGAATAGTGAACCGGGATTATCATTATGAAATGGATGGAGGATACTCATGGGCGGATCTTGCATGTTAATAGGGGGTACACGTGCACCCGGTCAACCCATTTTTTTATTATTATTTTTACTAAGTTCACCCCCAAAAAAAATTTAGAGTGGTAATTTAGTTGGAAGGGGTGTGAACTTAGTAGAAGGAAAAACAAACCCACGCATAAGTTTACGGGAAAAACAACTCGGCGCATAAGTTTACTGACCTTTCACGAAAAAAAAAAAAAAACCTTACCTTCTTCGCGGACGACTGGACGAGAAAGGAAGAGCCGACTGCAGATCCGGATCTGCCATCCTCATCACCAAGCTTCTTAATCCTTTGCACAATTGCACTCTTCACTCTTGTAAGCACCCTCAACTCAAGTCTCTCATCTATTTTCTCTCTCCGAATTGAAGTAAATTGACATCTAGGGTTTGAATAAATTTGGGGCTTTGATATTTCTTTTCAAATTTCGGGTGATTTCAATATAATTGTTGATTAAATGTTTGAATTTAAATATATATATATATATATATATATATTGTGTGTGTGTGTGTGTGTGTGTGTGTGTGTGTGTGTGTGTGTGTGTGTGTTTGAATGGTTCCATTGATGTTTTTGTAGGATTGTTGGTGTTTTTGGTTGATTATTGAATATGGACAAATTTCTTATCAAAAGGAAAAAATGGGGATGGTGAAACTAGTTTTGGGTGGGTAATTCTAGTTCTGGTAGTGCACCTAGTCAATAATCAGTCCTGTGATGGCTTCTGCTAGTAAAGAATTTGTTGATATGAGTACTCTTCCTTCGGATCCTGCCTTTAGAAAAAGCATTTATGAATATCATCCAAATCAAGTAGATGCTATTAGAAGATACTATATACAAAAGGGTCCTTGTCAACCTGTTGATCATGTTTTTCCTCAAAAAATGGTTGGAAGTAAAATGCGTCGCTTTAATCCAAAATGGTTCGGTGAATTTCATGATTGGTTGGAGCATAGCATTTCGGCAGACAGAGCATATTGTTTGTGTTGTTACTTGTTTAGAGATCAATCATGTGATATCAAATATTTGGTTCATGTGCATTTACAAAAGAAGGTTTTTCTAGTTGGCATAAAAAGGACAGACTTGTTTTACATATTGGTGAAGTCAATAGTGTCCATAATATTTGTCAAAAGAAGTGTGATGATCTTAAAAGACAAAATCAATCTATTGAAGTTGCTTTTCATAGACAAGATGACAATGAGAATAATGATAACCGGATTCGACTATGTGATGCAATTGCTACTTGTAGATTATTGTTGAACCAAGGGCATGCATTTCGTGGGCATGATGAGTCTGAAAATTCTTTGAACCAAGGGACTTTTCTTGAAACATTAAAGGCTCTATCTCTTCAAAATGAGTCTATGCGAAGTGTGGTTCTGAAAAGAAATTATCAAATGAAGTCTCCTATGATTCAAAAGGATATTATTCATTGTTTTGCTCAAGAGATAGAACAAAAAATCATTGAGTAGTTTAAAGGCGATTACTTTGCATTGTTGGTTGATGAGTCTAGTGATGTGTCCAAAAAAGAACAAATGGCCGTAGTTGTTCGGTTTGTGGACTATTGTGGCAATGTAAAATAGAGGTTCATTCGTGTTGTTCATTTGTTGGATACTTCTGCTTTGTCTTTAAAATCTGCTATTGATGGCGTGTTAGCTAACTTTAATTTGAGTTTGATGAAAGTTCGAGGTCAGGGCTATGATGGGGCTAGTAATATGAGAGGTGAATTCAATGGTTTGAAAACTCTGATTATGAGAGAAAATCCATATGCATATTATGTTCACTGTTTTGCTCATCAGTTACAATTAGCTCTTGTTGCTTTGGCTAAAAATTATGATGACATTGAGGATTTTTTCAGTATGATTTCCACCATAACAAATGTTTTTTGGGCATCTTGTAAACGTTAAGATATGCTTCGATTAAGACAAGCATCAAAAGTGACCGAAGAAATCAGTAGTGGTTTAATTGAGACGGATATAAGATTAAATCAAGAGTTATGTCTTGCGAGAGCTGCTGATACGCGTTGGGGGTATCATTTTAAATCATTGTTGAACTTATCTGCCATTTTTCCTTCTGTTATTGAAGTTCTTGAAGCTATTTCTGAGGATGCTACTGAGTCATCAAAAAGAAATCAAGCACGCGGTCTACTTGGATATTTGCAGTCATTTGATTTTGTGTTTAATTTGCAACTGATGGTGGGTGACTATACTTTCAATCACAAATGATTTGTCACTAGCTTTGCAAAGAAAAGATAGTGATATCTTGAATGCTATGTCACTTGTTAATTTGAGTAAGAAGAGATTCCAAATGACAAGAAGTGATGGGTGAGATTCCCTCTTAAAGAAGGTAGTTGATTTTTGCAAAAAGAATAACATTGATTGTTTGGATATGGGTGCTCAATATGTTAACTGCCACCGTCCTCGCCGTAAGACAAATGTTACGAATGATTTCCATTATCGTGTGGAGTGCTTTTACGCCATTTTGGATAGACAAATTTTAGAGATTAATGACCGCTTCAATGAGATAAATTCTGAGTTGCTTATTTGCGTTGCTAGTTTGAATCCAAGTGATGGATTTGTTGATTTTGATTCATCAAAGTGATAAGGTTGGCTCAGTTTTATCCGGATGACTTTAGTTATGATGATTTTAGAGGTCTTGAATATCAACTCGAGACATATATCATGGATATGCGAGCGGATGATAGATTTGCTCAATTGAAGGGGATTGCGGATTTGTGCTCACTTCTTGTGTCAACAAGAAAATACTTGTCGTACCCATCGGTGTTTCGACTATTGAAGTTGGCATTGATTTTGCCGGTAGAAACCGCAAGCGTGGAAAGATTGTTCTCAGGGATGAACTATATCAAGAACGAGTTACGAAATAAAATTTGTGATCAATTTATGAATGATTGTCTTTTGTGTTTCATTGAAAAAGACTTGCTTAAGAAAGTTAAGGAGGAGGATGTTATTAAACGTTTTCAAGGTATGAAAACGCGTAAGGGACAAATTTAATTTGTTAGTTGTATTGTTTTCTTTTATGAGACAATTGTTTTGAATTTATGTACTTAATTATGTATTTGAATATAATTGTTGTCGCGCCCCGACCCGTGGTCCTACGTGGCCCCACGTCCGGGACACGCACGGAAGACGTCATAAAACATTTTAGAGAAAATTTTTCGAAATATACTTTCTATAAAAAGGTTCACACAACCAACTCGATACTCAACTCATGACTTCAAGTCATAAAACAACCTTTCACAAACAAGTACTAAGCCACTTGGCTACAACTACTAACTTTACTTACTTAATTACAAACACGAACATCTACTAAAGGAGATGATACCACAACTGAGTCACGGGTACACTACCCAAAAGGTATTACATTTTACATAATGTATCCTTTACTTACACAACCTTTCCCAAAATGTCTTACCCAAAGATCTCCTCGACGTCCTCCCAGTGTGTGTGAACTATCCCATGGGCTCCTTCTTATCTAAAACGGTAAACAAATAAAGGGTGAGAATAAATCTCAGTAAGTTACTAAAAATGCAACTACATTACATGCTAATATGATAAACATAAAGGAACAATGCCACAAATGATCATGTAGCACATAGCACATAATATGAGAGGCTCCCTATCGCCAACCGTCCCATACCGGTTGGAAATAACGACCAACTCATCATGCAACACATAAGGCGGAAATAAACACTCATACGTGGATACTGAGCCAAGGTTCTCAAACCAAACAATAGCCATCTGAGAGGCATCAACTGAGCAGCATCGAAGAGCTGAAACGGGTTCCGGAACCAAACAACAACAACAACAACAACGGGGAAAATGACACAAAGTCATAACCCAAAGTGCCCAACCTTTGGCCTAAGGAAGGGGGTTAAAAATGGGAAACCAATGATAGGAGCCTTACAATGTACTTGGCTCGGGAGACCATTATAATCCCTATCACTGCCCAACACACACAAAAGTACCAGCTGGACTTTACACGCAAGCACCCTACAGAAATACTTGCTTAAACAACAATCATAGACAATGATTCCAATGTAGGGAACCATTCCAAACACATCAAGAAGATGAACCATTCAACACATTACAAAATGTTCAACAATGCTCACTTAATCCATTACTCACATTTCACAACACTTGTGTTCACAAGGAACCAATTCTACCACTTTAGTGATCCACATCAACCATCTAACTACTTTAGAACACTACCCAAAACCTAGACCAATATTGACCTCTAAATCCCTTGATTTGAAAACTCTCAAACTTTTTCAGATGACTGGGCGGTCGCCCAAACCTGGCTGTGCGGCCGCCCAAAAAGCTCTGTTCCAAGAAGAAAACCCTTCAGATAGGTGTGCGGCCGCACGCCCATTTTTGGGCGGCCGTCCACATCACCCGGCAGGCCTAAAAACTAAACCAAAATTCACTCCTTTCATTTCACAACTCAAAATTGCTAAGACTTATAACCCTTGACATCTGCACTTACACAAAGGCTAAAACTTAGCCTAAGAACAATACTAACACCACAAGAACCAATTCTATTTTACTCCCTTTGTCCCAAATTTACAAGTATACAAAAACATTCAAAACATTATTCTTTCAACATATATAGCATATAGAACATATTCATGACCATTTTAACAATTAAAGGGGATTAGTAACTTACCTATTTTCCGGAAAAGATGTCAAGAAAATAATATTGATTGGTAGATAGAATCTATTCAACACCCTGAACATTTATATGTAATTAGATTTGAAAATGGAGTAGTAAATTAAAATAGGGAAATTAATAAGAACAAAACCTTACCTTCACTTTCTTTCTCTTCACAACAATGGCAATTTTCAAGGAAAAGGATTTGGGAAAAAATGGTGGTGAGTGACTACGTAGGGGAGGGAGGGAGACTCTCATGTTTTAACAAAAATTTTACCCACCTCCAACTTTGGTCACTCTAACTTTCTTTTTAACAAATAAACCCCTAAAGTTACAATTTTCACAAAATCCTAAGGTTCAACTAACACAAATAATCAAATAAGATGTGCAAATTCATATAAGATGATGCAACACATAAAATGCACACATAATTTTAAATTAAATTTCTCAAAATATAAAATAAATATTAAATAAATAAATGGATTTCGGGGTCGTTACACTCACTCCCCCTTAAAGAAAATTCGATCCGAATTTTAGGATTGCTTACCTCAACCCTCAAACAACCAAGGGTACTTCCTCTCGATCTCCTCCCGAAGCTCCCAAGTCGACTCTTCCACGTTATGATTTCTCCACACAACTCGAACAAGGGAATATTCTTAGTTCGCAACTCTTGAACTTTTGAATCAATAACTCGGACCGGATGCTCTTCGTAAGACATACTCGGTTCAATATCCTCGGGAACCTCGGACAAGACATGAGAAGGATCATACACATACTTCCTAAGCATCGAGACATGAAAAACATTATGGATCTTGTCAAGAGAATGAGGTAACGCAAGACGATACGCTCTATCACCAACTCTACTCAAAATCTCGAATGGGCCAATGTACCTCGGTGCTAACTTACCTTTCTTCCCGTACCTTCGAATCCCCACTTTAGGTGAAACTTTCAGAAACACAAAGTCACCCTTTTCAAACTCGAGATCTCGCCTCCGGTGATCGGCATAACTTTTCTGTATGCTCTGAGCGGTACTCAAACGATCTCGGATAAGCTTAACCTCCTCAACTGACTTGTGCACCATATCAATACCCCAAATTTTTGCTTCTCCCACTTCATCCCAACAAATCGGAGACCGACATTTCCTTCCATACAAAGCTTCATACGGGGCCATCCCAATACTTGACTGAAAACTATTGTTATAGGCAAATTCCACGAGAGGTAAATGAGAATCCCAAGAATCTGAAAAATCAACTGAGCAAGCTCGCAACATATCCTCGAGAATCTGAATAGTCCTCTCTGACTGCCCATCTGTCTGGGGATGAAAAGCTGTACTGAACTTCAACTCTGAACCCAAAGCCTTCTGAAACGCTTGCCAAAATCGAGATGTAAATCTAGGGTCACGATCAGACACAATACTCACCGGGACACCATGCAATCTCACAATCTCATTTATATACAAGGTTGCAAGCCTTTCCATCGAGTAACTAATCTCAATAGGTAGAAAATGAGAAGACTTGGTCAATCTATCCACGACCACCCAAACTGCATCAAACCTTCTTCGAGTGCGAGGTAATCCCGTCACAAAATCCATAGTAACATGTTCCCACTTCCATTCCGGAATCTCTAACGGTTGAAGTAACCCCGCAGGCCTTTGATGTTCAGCTTTCACTTGTTGACATGTCAAACATTTAGATACATAATCCGCTATTTCTCTCTTCATATTATTCCACCAAAAGTGCTGCTTCAAATTCTGATACATTTTTGTGCTCCCGGGATGAATAGTATACCTCGACTTATGGCCCTCATCAAGAACTTGGCGTTTAATCCCATCCACGCAAGGCACACATAACCGACCTCTAAAAGTTAACACTCCTTCGGGATTAAGAGAGAAATCCTCAAATTTGCCATCTTCGATTTTATCTACGATTTTCACCAACTCCGGATCATCCTTCTGAGCTTCTTTTATTTGTTGAATCAAAACTGGTAATGCTTGAATACTCGCAAAAATAGCCCCATGCTTTGACTCACAAGGATTCCAATCTCGAGCATCCTCTAACATCTTCCACTCACGCACCATCAATGAAGCCATAAAAGATTTCCGGCTAATGGCATCAGCTACCACATTTGCTTTACCCGGGTGATAGGAGATAGTACAATCATAATCCTTCAATAGCTCCATCCATCTTCTTTGCCTGTTATTCAACTCTTTTTGGGAGAAAAGGTACTTCAAACTTTGATGATCGGTAAAATCTCAAATTTGGCTCCATACAGATAGTGTTTCCACTTGTGCAACGCAAAAACAATCGCAGCTAACTCCATGTCATGGGTAGGATAATTCTGCTCGCTCGGAGTCAACTTTCTTGAAGCATACGCAATCACCCTTCCGTTTTGCATTAACACACACCGATGCCTTCTTTAGAAGCATCGCTATAAATTACCAAATCATCATTTCCATTAGGAAGCGCAAGGATAGGAGCTGTAGTCAACCTCTTCTTCAACTCTTCAAAGCTAGCTTGACACTTGCCATCCCACACATACGGTACATTCTTTCGAGTCAACCGAGTCAATGGAGTAGCAATTTTAGAAAACCCCTCGATAAATCTTCTCTAATACCCGGCTAGACCCAAGAAACTTCGAATCTCCGCAACTGATTCAGGCCTCTTCCAATTCATAATAGCTTCAATCTTGGAAGGATCTACAGATATTCCTCTATTAGAAACCACGTGCCCAAGAAAAGACACTTCATCGAGCCAAAAAGCACACTTACTGAATTTCGCAAACAGTTGCTTCTCCCGAAGAACAGATAGAACCATTCGCAAGTGTTGATCGTGCTCCTCCTTAGACTTGGAATACACAAGAATATCATCAATAAATACAACCACGAAGGTGTCAAGATAAGGCTTGAAAACCCGATTCATCATATCCATGAAAACAGCCGGAGCATTAGTCAACCCGAAAGGCATAACAAGAAACTCGTAATGACCATACCTACTACGGAAAGCAGTCTTAGAAATATCCTCAGAACGGATCTTTAACTGATGGTACCCACTCCTCAAGTCAATCTTTGAGAAGACGACTGACCCTTGGAGTTGATCAAACAAGTCATCAATGTGAGGTAGAGGATACTTATTCTTTACAGTTACCTGATTCAGCTTCCTGTAGTCGATGCATAGTCTCAAAGACCCATCTTTCTTCTTGACAAACAATACAGGAGCTCCCCACGGTGATACACTAGGACGGATGAATCCCCAATCAAGTAACTCTTGCAATTGCACCTTCAATTCTTTCAATTCAGCTGGAGCCATTCTATAAGGTGCTTCAGATATGGGGGTAGTACCTGGAAGCAAGTCAATACCAAACTCGATCTCTCTATCGGGAGGCATAGAATATTCAGAAGAAAACACATCACAAAACTCTTTAACAACTTTCACATCCTCTACTTTAGGAGACTTTTAGTAGTATCCAAAACACAAGCCAAATACCCCACACAACCACGATGCAATAGCCTCTTAGCTTTCACATACGAAATAATACGAATTCCCTTACCCACAGAAGTTGCCTCAAAAGTAAACACATGCACACTAGGGATAGAAAACGTAACCACTTTCTTAAAACAATCAACAGAGGCATGATATTTACTTAACCAATCCATACCCAAAATAACATCAAAGTCTTGCAATGGCAAAATAACTAGATCAGCAAGTAAAACATGCTCACTAATATGCACATCACAATCACGTAACACCTTATCAGCTATCAAACAATTTCCCATAGGAGTCGACACTTCTAGCACATAAGGCAAAGACTCAAAGGAAGAATG
The DNA here is from genome assembly GCA_026119855.1 of Campanula takesimana. NCBI lineage: Eukaryota > Viridiplantae > Streptophyta > Magnoliopsida > Asterales > Campanulaceae > Campanula > Campanula takesimana. The sequence goes on from JAOWBW010001100.1 coordinate 618,088, forward strand.
CAATCGAGATGCAAAAGACACAGAAACATATGAATGCGATGAGCCGGGGTCTATAAGTGCACGTGCCCTCAAACTGGACATAGAAATTATACCTCCAATTACGGTGGAAGCATCCGAAGCTTGTTGTTGATTGATTGCAAACACACGACCTTGAACCTTTGGTTTTCCCGAAGCATCCCTTTTCTGACCCTGAGACGGTCCAACACTACTCCCCGATGGTTGACTCCCCAATCTCGGGCAATTTCTTTGAAAATGGCCAAGTTGTCCACAATTCAAACACTTTCCTTGTTTCTTCCAACACCGTTCCTCACTGTGCCCTTCCCTCTGACAATAATTACATACTCTCTTGCTTTGACCCCCGGAGAAATTACCTTGATTTCTAACAATCGGTTGCCCTTGTGGTTGTCCTCTAAATGGGGTTGAAGTCCCTTGTCCTCCACGATTATCATTCCTTTGCGGTTGTGGTCTACCTTGCCTTCCAGCACTTGTTAATTCCACCTTCCTCTTGTGTTCTTCAATGTCGTGCTCTACTTGATAAGCTCGATCAACTGCATCTTGAAATTCTTGTAGCTTGTGGGACACCAATTGAGTTCGGATCACTGTTTTTAACCCTTTCACAAACCTTGTTGCTTTCCTCTCCTCCGTTGCAATCAAATGAGTACAATACCTTGATAGCTCCGTGAACTTGGCTGCATACTGAGCCACCGACATTGTATTCTGTTCCAAGCTAAGAAATTCCACTTCCTTTCGGTCTTGATCCACCCTTGGAATAAAATGTTCCTTGAATTTCCTCAGAAAATTTGCCCAAGTATATGGTACATGAGCTTCATCCCAACTAGCCTTCAGTGTTCTCCACCAGTACTCCGCAGCTCCACTCAACTTGTAGGTAGCAAACCTAACTCGATCTTCTTCAGTACATACTAAGACATCAAATATCTTCTCCATGGATTCAATCCATCTCTCAACTTTGGTCACATCTGGTTCACCATCATAGCCGGTTGGTTTCATCTTCAAAAACTGTTCTAAACCATACCTCCGAGGTGCATGCTCTCCTCCTTGCCTCTGATCATGGATGGTTTTCATTGCAGCCTCAAACATCCCTTGAAACATAGCTCGAGCTTCTTCCCTTACATTACCCTGGCCTGCAGTACCAGACTGTTCACCCTCATGTTCCGGCATTTTTACTGAGTATCTGCATAAAACACTCAACGTTACTCACTCCATACTCAACTACCCTCCTAGGTCATTTAGTCATTCTAGACCATCTACAAACCAGGCTATGATACCAACTGTCGCGCCCCGACCCGTGGTCCTACGTGGCCCCACGTCCGGGACACGCACGGAAGACGTCATAAAACATTTTAGAGAAAAATTTTCGAAATATACTTTCTATAAAAAGGTTCACACAACCAACTCGATACTCAACTCATGACTTCAAGTCATAAAACAACCTTTCACAAACAAGTACTAAGCCACTTGGCTACAACTACTAACTTTACTTACTTAATTACAAACACGAACATCTACTAAAGGAGATGATACCACAACTGAGTCACGGGTACACTACCCAAAAGGTATTACATTTACATAATGTATCCTTTACTTACACAACCTTTCCCAAAATGTCTTACCCAAAGATCTCCTCGACGTCCTCCCAGTGTGTGTGAACTACCCCTGGGCTCCTTCTTATCTAAAACGGTAAACAAATAAAGGGTGAGAATAAATCTCAGTAAGTTACTAAAATGCAACTACATTGCATGCTAATATGATAAACATAAAGGAACAATGCCACAAATGATTATGTAGCACATAGCACATAATATGAGAGGCTCCCTATCGCCAACAGTCCCATACCGGTTGGAAATAACGACCAACTCATCATGCAACACATAAGGCGGAAATAAACACTCATACGTGGATACTGAGCCAAGGTTCTCAAACCAAACAATAGCCATCTGAGAGGCATCAACTGAGCAGCATCGAAGAGCTGAAACGGGTTCCGGAACCAAACAACAACAACAACAACAACGGGGAAAATGACACAAAGTCATAACCCAAAGTGCCCAACCTTTGGCCTAAGGAAGGGGGTTAAAAATGGGAAACCAATGATAGGAGCCTTACAATGTACTTGACTCGGGAGACCATTATAATCCCTATCACTGCCCAACACACACAAAAGTATCAGCTGGACTTTACACGCAAGCACCCTACAGAAATACTTGCTTAAACAACAATCATAGACAATGATTCCAATGTAGGGAACCATGCCAAACACATCAAGAAGATGAACCATTCAACACATTACAAAATGTTCAACAATGCTCACTTAATCCATTACTCACATTTCACAACACTTGTGTTCACAAAGGAACCAATTCTACCACTTTAGTGATCCACATCAACCATCTAACTACTTTAGAACACTACCCAAAACCTAGACCAAGATTGACCTCTAAATCCCTTGATTTGAAAACTCTCAACTTTTTCAGATGACTGGGCGGTCGCCCAAACCTGGCTGTGCGGCCGCCCAAAAAGCTCTGTTCCAAGAAGAAAACCCTTCAGATAGGTGTGCGGCCGCACGCCCATTTTTGGGCGGCCGCCCACATCACCCGGCAGGCCTAAAAACTAAACCAAAATTCACTCCTTTCATTTCACAACTCAAAATTGCTAAGACTTATAACCCTTGACATCTGCACTTACACAAAGGCTAAAACTTAGCCTAAGAACAATACTAACACCACAAGAACCAATTCTATTTTACTCCCTTTGTCCCAAATTTACAAGTATACAAAAACATTCAAAACATTATTCTTTCAACATATATAGCATATAGAACATATTCATGACCATTTTAACAATTAAAGGGGGATTAGTAACTTACCTATTTTCCGGAAAAGATGTCAAGAAAAAATAATATTGATCGGTAGATAGAATCTATTCAACACCCTGAACATTTATATGTAATTAGATTTGAAAATGGAGTAGTAAATTAAAATAGAGAAAATTAATAAGAACAAAACCTTACCTTCACTTTCTTTCTCTTCACAACAATGGCAATTTTCAAGGAAAAGGATTTGGGAAAAAATGGTGGTGAGTGACTACGCAGGGGAGGGAGGGAGACTCTCATGTTTTAACAAAAATTTTACCCCACCTCCCACTTTGGTCACTCTAACTTTCTTTTTAACAAATAAACCCCTAAAGTTACAATTTTCACAAAATCCTAATGTTCAACTAACACAAATAATCAAATAAGATGTGCAAATTCATATAAGATGATGCAACACATAAAATGCACACATAATTTTAAATTAAATTTCTCAAAATATAAAATAAATATTAAATAAATAAAACGGATTTCGGGGTCGTTACAATTGCGTTTTGAAATTTTTTAGTATGAAGTTATTTAGTGTAAATTGTGCACCCGGTGGTTGGAAATCCTAGATCCGCCACTGAGTATACTTTATGTATCACATTATACTGTGGTCTAATGATATACTACTTTCATCTCATAATAAATAACGCAATTTTTCCACCCGTCTCAGAATAAATTTTGTGTTCTAAATAAGATAATAAAGTCAGTGCAATTTTATCATGTGATTTTTACCAATAAGTCCCTAAAAAAATGTGGTATTTGCCAATTAAAAGACAACATTTCAGATTCTACTTTAGGGTCATAAGGTTGAAATCAATTTTGTCTTTTTATATTTTGTTGGGCCGATTCTATTGAAGCCTCTTAGCTTAAAGTTTTTTATTTTGTTTTATTAGGAGTCAATACCAATTTCCTTATTTAAAACAAACTAAAAAGTTGGCCTAATCTAATCAAATGAGAAGGGTGCTAGTTATCCTCACGTGTTATCATTAATGAGTCTGAAAGCTTAGATAAAATATAACTAAACAAACCACTAACTATCGTTATCAATATAACCTTTTCCACGAATAGAATTCAAGTAAGTACCTTTATCAATCATCAATCAATCAATGACACATTAATAGTAATACACATGTTGTATAATCCAAAACTGGGTATATTAATCAGCAATCATGCCATAAATTTATCCATTTTTGACATAGTTTAGCATGTAACTAATGTGCATTAAGCATCCGTGTACAATATAGTACTCCCTCTGTCCCCATTTAAGGTTCTTACTTTCTTTTTTAGTTTGTCCCAATTTAAGGTTCTTACTTTACTTTATTACCTAAAATGGAAAGTGAGACCCACTTGTCATTCTCACAACAAAAACTCCTTACCTACTTTCCCTCTCTTACTTTACTTTTAACACTCACATCATTTATTTTTTCTTAATCCCCGTGTATAGACAAACTAAGAACCTTATAGTGGGACGGAGGGAGTATGCTTTATCTCAATACTCTCTATCCCGGAATAAATATTCTACTTTTCATTTTCGTATATCTCAAAATAAATACAAAATAAATGTCGTCTTACTAAAAGTAATAGGCATAAGCATTGTAATATCATAGGAAATGTCACTCTACCCATATGATAGATTGCGGCAATCAAGAAAACATAATAAAAAGATTAAAAACATTGACTTATCAGCTATGATATTTATTCCGGGACATAAGGAGTAATTATTTTGAAAATGTAGATAAAATATGATGATAGAATTGAATGTTGTAAGGTTAGAGGTTCGGATTCGTAAAAATAAAATTGTGAAAATTGTCATTTTGTTGAAGATCATTGCTTTTATTTTAATCAGGTGAGAATGCAAATGTTCCCTTAACTGTTTTCTTACAAAAAAAATTATCAAGATAAAAAATGATACTCGATTTGTTTCTGATTAAATGTTCATTCTTGACTTTGAGGCTCTTTTAAATAATTCAAATTTTGAGCATTTTTATTATTAATCATGATTTTTTTAGTGATTTCATTAAACAACATAATGAGTACAAGTATAAATTACACGTGATAATTAACAACTGAGAGCTGAATAACTTCACAATAAATAAATAAAAAAGTATTCATTTTAAAAGAAAAAAATTATCTATAAAAAATATTTGCCTAGAGACAAATAGAGTAGTTCTGTTAAAGGTTTAAAAATGAAAACACAACTTTATTTGGAGCGATGAAGTAAATAAACAGCACATGGGGGATTTATAACTTTGAGGAGGGTGCTTGGACTCCATCTCATTTTTATTTTATTTTTTTTGTAATTTTAACAAATTTATCCTTTACAATTTTCAAATTTACTATTGTTGATTAAGTTTGCATTGCTTCTTTAATAAGCGTGCAAATTTATCCTTTACAAAAAAAAAAAAAAAACTATCACACACCTATCTACTTTTAATTCAATTGCTTTATAAAGGGGTAATTATATCCTCCTCGTACTAGTATTGTTGACTCATGTTTGCCTTGATTCCTTAATAAGCATGCAAATTCAAACTAAAAACTTTAAATCGGGACGGACAGAAAGAGTAATAGTTTTTCCATACCAAAAAAATAGACGGATCTTCTTGTTTGTTAAGAAAGTACTCCCTCCGGTCCAAAATATCTGTCGCTTTTGAGCAATTTTTTTTGTCCAAAATAATTGTTACTTTTGAGTCAAAACAATTAAAATTCCTTATTTACCCTTGCATTGGAAGTTGTTTTACTTTATTAATTGACTTAGTGAGTGTAATAATGTACTCCCTCCGTCCCTATTTACCTTACAAAAATTGCCATTTTGGGTGTCCCTATTTACATTACAAAATCCTAAAAAGGAAACTTTTAAACATTTTTTAAATAGTGGGACCTAATTGTCATACTCACAACAACTATCCACTTACTTTTCTCTACCCACTTTGTCTCTCTCACTCAACTATCTACACTCACAACACATCAACTTTACAATTATTTTCTTAATTTTTGTGCAAAACCTCATTTTTGTAAGGTAAATAGGGACGGATGGAGTAAGAAAGCTGAACAATAAATAAGGGTAAGCATGGAACTTTCACCATTAATATGGTTTAATAATTGCATTTCTTAATCTTTATGAAAAGTTAAAAAACGACAGTTATTTTAGACCGGACGGAGTAATTGTTAAAAAAGTAAGCGGTTTGCCCCGCACCGAGGGGAGCGGGGCTGATCGAACGGATGGGCGTTAAGCGAGTAGAAAGGGGTGGGGAAGGGAGACAAGGCAGCAGTATATAAAAAACCTAAAACTGTGTAGACAAGGCGACGCTGTACCCTCCGAGAAAACCTCACTCAAACTCACTTCTTTTCAACTCCCGAGGTCTCCCTCTCCCTCACCTCACTCCCCCACTCTTCTCCTCCTCCTCCTCCTCCTGCTTAACGTACGCCGCTGTGTACACTACGCACCCAACACAAACCCTCACTTCCTCTTTCTCTACCTCCATATCCAATAATCTCTCTACCTTTCAAAACTTGTTCAAATTCAATACTCGGAAGCCTCAATTCACATCACAATCGTAATTATTGGAGTTGATTACGGCTCATTTTTGTTTCATGCGAAAAAATTGGACTCGGATCGGGTTATTGGTTTGATATGGATCCACCGGCGATGATGAACGGGAGTACTGCTGCATTCCGGCCGGCGAACACGACGGCACCGTTTAATTTGGCGGAGATCTGGCCGCTTCCGATCAATCTCGGCGGCGGTAATCTCGCCGGTTCGTACAGTTTGGGGTCGCTGGCCGACAGTGCGTATGCGAATCGGGAGGCTGAGGTATGTGATCCGATGGTTGTGGACTCGCAGCAGGGAGGCGGAGCTAAGAAGCAACGCGACGACGACGAGACGTCTAAAGGTGTTTCAACTAGCAGTCGTAGCAATGGCATGGTATGCATATACAAATATATCTGTATTATATTTAATCAAAATTTGAATTTAGTTTCTGCTTGCATATTTGGAACTTGTGATTTGGCTTGGCTCTATATTGTCATTGTAAAATATTTAATGGAAAAATAACTTTAGCTTTTACGGAGAATTAAAAAAATAAATATGTACGAATTGTCTGTGAAATAGAAATACTAATAAATTAGCAGAAGTCACGGCAATAATCTTAATATGCATTATTCAATCTTAATACGCATTACTCACTCTAGCTCAAAGTAAATTTCCATTTTTTTTAATTAAGAAAAAAATAAACATTTATTTTGGGACTATTTTATAGTAGTTGATAACAAGTACCCAGTTGATACTACATGTATTTTTGGCGGATAATTAGACATTGATACATTATTTTCTTAAAAATAAATACTAAAAATTCATAAGAATTTGTTTCTTCACATGTTAATAAATGAATAAATTTGTTGGTTTTTTTCCTTTTGTAACACTTGCTTTGTTCATCAAGTATTTTGTTGCGGTTTTGTTGGAGATAAAAGTCAAGATCACAACAACTTTGCTCTATTAGCTGTTTCTATTTTCTAATCTTTTTGGTTCTTTTAGTTAATACATAGTACATCATTTTTCTTTGTTCTCTCTTTGTGAAAGCTGTAATTTGAAGTTTTGGATTCTGCTATGATGATACTGTTTACCAAGTGCAACTAGATCGCGAAATTCCAAGGCCGATAGTGTAACACCCCGAAAATTCTATTTCCATAAATATCAAAATGTCACAATTTTTACTTCTCTAAAATACTATACAAAGTTATTATTATTTTTCGTTCCGTCTCAAAACGTCGTGTTTAATTTTTCAGGATGTTACAGATAGCTTCTACACAGGATTCAAACATGAGGTCTTACTCTGGAACTGTGATTGACTCCAGATGTTGCTGCTTCTACTTTTTTCTTGTTTCTTACTACCTCCGTCCCAAACTTAATGTCCAAAAAATTCCAAATTTGCTCTTGAAATTTTTGGACATTCATCTTGGGACGGAGGTAGTACTGCTTAATATTGTTGTGTGAAACTAAATTTTCAATTTATTTTGATTGGTTGGTAGATTGAAAGTGTTCTGGACATTAGTTTGTGGTTTATGTTGGTTCAAGTTTGGATGATCTTCAGTTAATTTGACATTTTGCATTTTTCTCTGAGCTTTTTGTGAGTTATTTCTATTTGTGTGCTAATTCATTTGATTTATGCAGAATGATTCTGACAGTAAACGCCTCAAGAAGTTGGGGTCGGGCGACGAGAATTCTGAACCTAAAGTTGAGACAGAAGGGACTTCTGGCAAGCCTGCTGAAAACAATACAAAACCGGTTGAGCCACCCAAACAAGATTATATCCATGTGCGAGCAAGGAGAGGTCAAGCTACTGATAGCCACAGTCTAGCAGAAAGAGTAAGTTACTTTCATCTTTTTTTCAATTTGGAAATAATTGTTAATATCTGTAATGCATGCCCAGTTAGAAATGACACTTTATGATCGAAGGGCGAATATTTTGAATCCTAGAAATAACTTGTAAATGTTTGGAGTGTTTCAGTTCCAAGTGCATAAGATTTGAACTCCTTTATTCTTGTTATATTTGATGATTGGTTCGAATCATGTACAGGCAAGACGGGAAAAGATTAGTGAAAGGATGAAAATTCTGCAAGATCTGGTTCCGGGTTGTAACAAGGTACAGTTTAGACATTTAATCATTGCAATTTTTCCACCTCCACCCAATGTTTTCTGGTTAACAAATATGGAAAGATCTTGACAAAGTTAAAAGTTCCTTCGATTTTGCGTATAATAAGAATTTGAATAATGAAATATTCTGTATTGCTGGACTTAATTAAGTTTTATGACGTGGACTGGAACAATGTTACGTCAAACGAACATAAGTTTCCAAGTGATGATTTAAAGTGCATTTAGCTGTACTTATGGCCTAGAACAACTGTGATGTAGTCCCAGCGAGATAGCAGAGGAGTTACGCAGCCCACCATGAGTTGGATTTTTCTCTTGGAATAAAACACAGACACGTGACCATTTCATATGTGGGTCTTTGTTCCTTCTTTGAAATGGAATGCAGTGGGAAGTTGGTAGTATTAGTAACATTTAGATGTCATTATGGTCAATTTTTATTATAATTGAGGTTTTGTTTAGCCGTGCCAACCTTTGGCTGACAAGACTCAAAAGTTTCCCATATGTTTTACTTCCTCCGTCCCAAAATGAATGAATGACCTTCTTTGTTCTTAATCAATAACAAAAATGGACATTTATTTTGGGACGGATGTAGTAAGTGCTCTAACCTATTCACACCAGATTTGGTGTTTGAAATACTGTTTGAACTTAATGTTGCTTTACTCTGTAGACTTCAGAAACATGCTATACTTAGCGACCCCTCAAAATTAAGATTCATTCCAACCATTCAATCCTTTTGCATTATTAAGTTACTGTATAATCCCTCAATGTTCATCATCGTAAGCTTTCATTCATTAACATTATTGACTTTCTCTTTGAATCAGTATGCCAGCTAGCCTTTTCTTCTGAAAAAGTTAAAATAGAAACTATTCATATCATAAATTCATAATAAATGAAATCTTATCTATCAAAAATGAATAATCCAAGTAAATTACAGAGTACTAAATCCAACCAGGAGGGGGAAGTATCAATAACGGACTGGAAGCCTCTAACATAATATTCTTAGTCAATTTTTTCTTTTGCTAACCTTATTGTAAATGGAATTACTGCAACATACGTAAACTAGGATGTTTTGCAAGCAAACATTAAATTTCCCTTTTGATTTCTTCTTGCTCTTTGCTGAATTTTCTTTATACAACTTCCTTCTTGTGGATCTGAGCGGCCAGTAGTGTTACTCGCCTTATCTCCGTTCTAGAGTTCCAAACATTTAAAGCTGACACGGTAGTTTAAGTAATACTGGGATAACTTACAATGAATATGGTATCAGTGTAGCAAACTTTTAGTCTCGGATTTTTTTATCTCTGTCCAGGCCCGGTTTTGGGCCTGTGCAACCAGCCCAAAAAAATGGGGGGCCCCAAATTTTTGTTTATATAATATGTATATATATATATTAGATACCGAAATAGTATACTCATGCTAAAGGTGCCTCACTGGTTAACACCTTCACATTGCAACCTAGCATGACTGGGTTCGACTCCCAGGAGATGAACTTTTTTGTATTATTTTTTTCTTTTTCTCTTCTTGGATTTTTCTCATGGCTTCCCCTCTCCTTTTCTAGTTTAGGCTTTCTTTCATTTTTTTTTTTCAAAACTTTTATTAGAAAGTTTATTTTTTTTAATTACATATTATAATTTTTATAAATTATTTGCTTATTATTTCAACATTATTGCAACCAATTTTTGGGCTTTCATCCCTTCTTTTTCTAGTTTAGGCTTTCATTCATATATTTTTTTCAAACTTTTATTAGAAAGTTTAGTTTCTTTTAATGATATATTTTAATTTTAATGAATTATTTTCTTATTACTTAACATTATTGCAATTATTTTATTGTGTAATTTTTTTAAATACTAAGGGCCCCAATATTCATATTTAGCACTGGGCCCCTATAATTATTGAGACGGGCCTGTCTCTGTCAAACATGTAGATATAGTATATACCTCTGCTTGTAATAACTTCTTCAATATTGTTTCTTATAAGATCTTCAGTTTTGGTCATCAGGTTATTGGCAAAGCACTGGTTCTCGATGAGATTATTAATTACATCCAATCATTACAGCGCCAGGTTGAGGTATATCCCTCTGTTTTTCTATGATGGAATACTGCATAATCATATTTGTTTTCCGATTTTTCCCCTCTATATTAGAAAGCTAATATGCTGGCTCTATCAGTTCCTGTCAATGAAGCTTGAGGCCGTCACTTCAAGAACGAACCCTGGCACTAGCACCGAAGGATTTCCTTCAAAAGATGTAAGTTACAAATTTCTACCTCGAGCCCTGATGATTCCATATAAAAAATTCTCCCTCCAGCCCAAATCAATGTTGCATTTGACTTATCATCGTTTTTAGAAAAAAAATGTGCTTTACTTGTACAATGATAAAATTCTACCAAGTCTCTTTCCCTCTTTAGAAGTGTGGCATTTATTTTGAGACAGACAGACCAAAAAAGTTTTATTATTCGACGGAGGGAGTACTATTCTTTTCCCGGTTGCCATTTCTCTCCCTCTCTCTCTCTCTCCTCTCTCTGACAAATGACAATTCAAATTGGGGTTTCAGTTTGGTCAACAAACATTTGACATGGCTGCCATGCCATATGGTTCACAAGCTACAAGAGAATACAGTCGGGGCTCCTCACCAGAGTGGCTGCACATGCAGATTGGTAGTGGATTCGAAAGAACAACATAAGACCTACAAATTCTAATCTACGGCTAATAAGAGCACTAAGAGGCCATGGTTCCTGCTTCTACGGCTATCAGATTATACCACTTCTTACATTATCAATCACGGAGATGCTGTGAAGGCTACACACGAAGCACGTAAACATCAAAAGCCATCTCCATCACTCCCAAATGTAAGAAGACAAATAAATTTAAATCACTATACATCTTATAGCGGGCTTTATAATCGGTGTCTTGTACCCAAACAGTTGCAACATGTAGCATTATTTATTGTCAGTATTGGTTGTCACTTTTCATATATGTTTTAAAGCTAGCATTATTTGTGTAACATGGTTTCAGTATTGATTGTATTAATAAGCTGAACCTTACAATAAAGATGCACCAATTTACTGCTACATTTCAAAATTTACTTTCAGTAACACCATTTTTATTTATTTTTTTTGAAAAATAGGGGCAATGTCTATGTAACAACTTATGAAATACTTCCTCCGTCCCACATTTGACTTGTCAACCTTTTAAAGGAACGTGCTTTTACTACTTTGTGCATTGTCTGTACAATGGTAATGGTAAGATTGAGCTTAGACTTCCATGTTTAGAAATACGACATTGTTTGACTATTTCCATGTTTAGAAATACGACATTATTTCGAGACAAACCAAAAAGAAAAGACATTATTTCGAGACAAACCAAAAAGAAAAGTGCGACATGGGCGGAGGGAGTAGTATAATATCTTGATTATATCAGCAACTTATAAAGATGGAATATTTACAACTATGCTAGAGTCTCAATTACAAAGAGCATTACCATTGAAGACTAAGTTTGATAGTAAAAACATGAGGGAGGGAGGGAGGGAGGGAGGGAGGGAGGGGGAAAGAGAGACAGAGAGAGAGTAGATACAAGTATGAATCATGTTGCTGGTTGTGTTTTGTTGTATGAATTTCCACTCTGATTAAAGTTGCTTCCATTTGACTGGAAGAAGGCAATGGCAGCCCATATCAAACGTAGCAGCAATATTGCCACGAATACTGTGCCTCCAAGTGTACAGACCACCTGCACGTAACACTCGTAAGAACAATCATAACCATACAAGTAGCTCCTTGCAACTGCTGCTGTATCTACTCAATTGAAGGTTATAAAAACGCGCAAGAGGTAGGAGTTTTGAGAGCGAAATTAATAATGTACTCCGTAACAGTTAAAGGATGATATATAGCTTAATTCAACTGCAATGCAACATTTGCTACTTTAAAACAGGTGTTAACAATAAAGCTTGGAACTGATACGGAAATTCCAAAAGAAACTTAAAAAGTACTCCATACGCCTAAAATGAATGTCCATTTTGTTTATTGATCCAAACTTAAAAAAGTGCTCCCTGTTAGCAGAAAGGACACGGGATATGAACCTAACCTAATGATTGGTTTAGCCACTGATGGTTGTTGGGTTCAAGGAATTAAAATCATGAGAAACAAGAACAACTATAGGCAGGATTGAAAAGCAAGTCCTAGCAAATGCTTCAGTAGTGGCAACCACAAATTATATGTGAAATATTCAATGTATAATTAGTAAAAGCTGATACCTCAAGAAGAGCTTTCACAATCGAAAGCGAAGCCAAAAGTAGTACCCCGTCAACAGCAAAAGACAGCTAATGAGATAAGAGAGAAAATAATTAGTGAACTGATCAGTAAGAGATTGACTATCAGGCGTATAATTGATGAGCATGCATTGATTCAAAGAAGTATATATTTCCTCGTGTTAATACTTAACAGAAAATGAGAGAAAAATTCAGAAATGCAACACTTTGCAGTAAAATCCTACCGTTAAAGGTTCAGTTTTTCTATTCCTGCCTTGTTCTTCATTATTAAATGTAATATTATATTTTACTGATGATATTAATTGCATATTTGCATGTAACTTCTATTTAGTAGAAGGATTGAGCTGTCATTTCAAAGCTGAAATGATAATCCAGCATGAATGACAGTATTAATTACAAGTAACATCATGGAATTCATTTTGGATCCCAAATTCTTGATTGTACCCTCTTTCATGTTCTAATCATTGTTCAATTGGTAGTGAACAAGATAAAAGCACATTACGAACTATTCCTTTGTTTAAGTTATTGAGAAAAATGGATGAATATGATAATAGTACAGAAAGTTTCAGGAACTTTCTTTACTCTCATCACCTTTCCTAACTTCTTGTCTTTGGCTCGTATCTAAAGAAATAATTACTCAGCATGAAACTGAGTGTAAATACCCTGTATGTTCCTCTTTTTAGTTCATCCACCTGGATGTAGGAGCTTCATTATAAGGAAATAGATTGTTGATGTCTCGCGATTAAACATTAATGATAATCAGCTCTAGCATTAACACACATACAAACAAAAGACGAAGTAAAGCGCAAAGGAGGAAAATGAGCAGACTGCCCTGTAAGGCAAAGATAGATCGCCTTCATCTCTAACCACAAGCAAAATAAGAAACTGAAAATAAGAGCATAAGTTTCTTTGAAGTATGAAACTGTTAGAGCAATAACAAGACTTGATAAGAAAAGCAAACGATCACAAGGACACAGATATACGTGTGGTTCACCAACTTGGCTACGTCCACGGGGAGGGGAGAGAATATTATTATCAATCTGGAGAAACGAAAACCAAAGGATCACACTATTACTGTTACACGAATTATTGATCACAATAATTCCTGACTGTGTAACTGTAGAATTACAGACCTTCTCTGAGCACTCTAACAATTTATCTGAGACAAAAACAACTGAGGCTTACTTTGATCTAAACTAATGGCATCTATTTATACCAGTAAAGTCTATCTCAAAGTATGCTAGGAACTTGGAAACCAGTCTAAAACTGACTTGAAATCCTTCCCTCTGCGCTGCGGTGGAAAACTGCCCGAAATAGGATTCTGGAGACTAGGTCCCGGCCGGGTATTGACCTTGGTCGGTCGGACCTTGGTCTTGGTCCGGTCGGGTCCCTCTTATGGTCCGCCCGGATCTACTCCTCCTATAACTAGGGATGGCCAAACCGGAACCGGAACCGGAAAACCGTACCGGAACCGGACCGGAAAAGCCCGGAACCGGAGCAAACCGGGGAGTAAACCGGAACCGGAGTAACCGGAACCGTGGTAAGCGCGGGCCGGTTCAGGGTCACATATATGGCGAACCGGAACCGGAACCGGATCGGCATTTCATTAAAAAAAATAAAAATCCCTTATTTTTCAATAAAATTTTAACATGTTTTATTCATTAGTGTATTATAAAATAAAAATCTCTTGTCTTTTAATAAATTTTAACATGTTTATTCATTATTGTATGATAAAAATTAAATAAAAAAAGGTAGCGCGGACTGAACCGGAACCGGACCGGAACCGTACCGGAACCGGATTGTGATGACCGGAACCGGAACCGGTGTAAGCGCGGGCCGGTTCAGGGTCACATATATGTCGAACCGGAACCGGCGGTTCCCGAACCGGAACCGGGCCCGAACCGGTTTGGTCATCCCTATCTATAACGCAGAAATTCCGACGTGCTTTGTCCGCCCGGGTCTTGCCCCTGGTGCGCCCGGACCCTATCTGCTCGGCCGAGTCCTTTGGCCTGCTCGGTCGAGCTGTTCTGCTCCGTCCCGGAATCACGAGATTTCTCTGTTGTTTAACCCTTTAACTCGGCGTCCCAAATTCAAAGGCATTAACCCAACAGAAACTTCATGACCATTCAGAGCGCGGGCACTTTCGTAAAACTTGAGCATTTGTATTGAAGTTTTAATGAAGACTATCAACAACTGTGGGCGTTTACTTTGAAAATTTTCTAGCCTATTTTACCAATAGGTTCCCAAGCAAGTTTTTTTATTCAAGCCAAAATTAAGCGGCCGTTGCCCTAAATTTAGAGCTAATTACAATTTTATTAAATCTTCATCTTGTAACTATTTAAACTGCTCAATACAATTCATCACTCTTGACTATGAATGGACATCCAAATAATAAATCATAACTTTAAAGATCAGTTATTGCCTATATATACACTCAAAAAGGTAGTGATATGCTCACTTTGCATACAAAGTCCCAACTCGAGTTTTAACACATCCCCCCATCACTCGGGGGGAAACATGTCTAAGACATGCTAATCACCAAGCATTCTCATTTGAATCCCATCTATTTTGATGAAGTAACTGGTATTCTTTCATTTCGACCATAATGAACCTCGGTAACAACTCTAATTTCAATCACAAGGTCAACACGACAAGGAATTTTGGGGGAAATTAGCTCCTCCATAAGTTATAAAAAATCTTGTTTTTAAATACACCCTCTGTCCCGGAATAAATGTCCTACTTTCCGTTTTCATTTGTCCCAAAATAAATGTCGTCTTACTAAAAAGAGGGTATGAGGTTTGGTGATCTTCCTATACTACCCATTCTAATAGGCACATGCATTGCAATGCCAAATGAGGTGTCACGTTACCCATATGAATAGATCGGGTAAATCAAGGAAACACAACTAAAAGCTTAAAATATTGACTTGTCAACTATGATATTTATTCCGGGACAGAGGGAGTATATGGACTAGGTGTTTTAAGGCCTAAACTCATTGTTTTAAGGCTTAACCTCGACTCACTGTTTTATGACCTAAACTCGCTATTTTATTATACACTCATGTAATCTGTGCCTTCATAATGCAGGAGCTTCAATTGAACGTATGATTCAGAATTTCCAGGGAAAAGGCAGGATCGATTAAGGAAATACTTACTACACCAATTTCTTCAGATTTTTTTTTTTTTACAGAAACAATTCCAAGCACAATTCTTAAACGAGATGCCGAATTTCCTGTACAAAACCATAAACATGGTACAAACAAAAGAGAGGGAGGGAGATGATTACCAACTGCGGAGAGATAACGTCCGGCAAGACGGAGCGAGAAGCCTTTCGAGCACGCTTAGAGACCTTTTTGAACAAGCTTTGAAGGAACTTAAATAACAAATTCAAACTGCTCTCTGCGTCGTCATCTTCGTCGTCACCGTCGCCGTCCTCATAATCCTCCATCACGAACTCTCCTTCTTCTTCTTCTTCAATGAAAGCTTCATTTATCCTCTCAGTTACTTCTCTCGAACTACTATACTGATACAAACCATCACAATAGCATAAACATTTCAGAGATCACTCCGATACTAACAAAATTTGCATAAATATGTAAGGAGAGGACCTTTTTCCGTGGCAAATGCTGAGTGTGGGACTTCTAGGTTTCAGGCCGCGAAGGTGGTGTAGTGATCGGAGAACGGAGTGAGAGCGAGCTGATTGTGAAAAAGAGGGAAGAGAACCGAGGTGAGGGAGATTGGGATTAGGCGAAACGAATCTTGATGTTGTGGCCAGTGCCGCCGCCATTCTGGATGACGAGTTCGCAATGGATTGATTGAATGATCAAGTGCACAAATCACCATGTTATTATTATTTTTTTATTTTTAGCAATGCTATACTAGGGGCACAAAACAAAGTCACAAAATCATCCTCACACAAAATGAGGTGTCGATATTTTATTGGTTGTAGCGATAGTGGACCCGCCACATTCTATTTAAAAACATCAATAGAATCACTACACCTAGGATTTTGTGAGTGAGATTTTGTGCCCCTAGTATTATTCTTTTTTTTTTCTTAAACAAGAAATTAACGAGACGTTATTTCAATTAGGTAAGTAAAACTTACAAGCAATGTAGGGGCACAAAATAAGCTCACAAAATCTAGCTTACAAAATGAGGTGACGATATTTTATTATTTTATTAGTTGCATCGATAATAAATCCGCCACACTCTACTTAAAAACACAATAAAATCATGACGCTTAGGATTTTGTGAGCAAGACTTTGTGACTTTTTTGTGCCCCTAGTATTATTCAAAACTTTATCGGTTGAAAAGAAGTTGAGAGTAAATGGCGCAGTCGACTTCTTCTTTCATTCGTCAGATTCGCCATGGATGAGACCGTCACACACAAGATTTTCTATAATTACTTACTCCTAATGTCCCGATATTTTTTTAAAACTTTTAGTTATGATTCATTAATTGCCTCAATCTATTCATATAGGTAAAGTCACACCTCTTATATGTGAAGAGCCCAGACCAGATGAACCGGGCTCAGAATTAAACGGGATGATAAGCGAACCGGATTCGTCCTCAGAAGCGGTTCGAATGCTAGTAAACTAGTCGAGCTCGCCTCTCTCTCCGATGATAGCAAGATCATCCAGATGTTCCGAGCCGAAATGAGTTTTGGGGCACCTCTCAGCCTTCGGGCTTCGTCACCTCGGCGAGATCGGGATCTCCTCGGCGAGTCCGTCATAAAGGCAGCATTAATGGCTAGGTCAGAGCTCTCCTATCAACTTAAATGCGCTTGGACTTCCTTGACCACATGCCATGTTCGGCGCCGGCTGTGTCAACATCACGACATCCCTTGGTCTTAGCCTGTCCAGTCTGAGCTGCCGACCTATCGCCAAGCAACACGTGGCCAAGTCGGTAAAGTCTATTCCTAGACCTGCAGTCGGACCAGTGGGTAAAAGAGAGGGTATATAAGCCTTTTTTCTACCTCTATCTCAGGTATGAAAAACCCCGTACACGCACAAAAAACACACAGAGAACTCAAAACTTCTCTCCCAAGGTATTCCACGCCTTGTTCTTAGACACTCAAGAGAATCTCACTCTTACGCCGGAGGCTGAAGGGTATGGTCGGCGAGCTGGATCCACCCCACCTCGGATCAACAAATTCTCATCATCAATAATGGAGGCCACGTCGAAAACGGAATTACCATCCAACTCTGGATCAATCTCCAAAAAATTCTCAATAGCCGCCGTCAAATCAGCCCCCAACGATTTGTAAGGGTACTTGAACTCTGAGGGGCGGACTGGCACCTTGCCCTCCGGTTTGCCGAAGCCCCATCCCGTTCGGAACTCCACCATGATAGGTCTCACTTGCCACGTCTCAAACTTATTAAAGGGTTTGGTAAAGATTTTGGGAACAGGCACTTTGGAGGTAGCTTTCGTTTTCAGACTCGGCGAGCCCGAGGTGATCTGGACATTGTAATATCTAAACAGAGCCGACAGGTTGGGCTCGTATCCCAGTATTCTAGACACCACTATGAAAGAGGTCAACACCCTCAAAGTATTAGGGTTCAGGTTGAGCTGTACCGCGCTTCCCAAGCCGAGGTGGAAAGATTGAAGGATTCCTTGCTAACTTCTCAAGCTGATGTCGAAGGGGAGAAGAGGAAGGCCGAGATGATTGCTGGAGAGAAGGCCACCGCTGAAGAGAAGCTTGCCTTATTGGAGGACAAGTATGCATGTTTAGAAGAAAGCGTGGTGGAGAGAGAGAAGGCTGCCGTAGAAGCGTATAAGAGAGGGCCCCAGTTTAGGGACGATTTGAGCGATCGCGTTGGCACAGTGTATAACGACGTATGGTCTAACTTAACCCGCCTCCTCTACATCGACCCGAAGGTTGACGTCCCGTTGGAGAAGTGTGCCCGTCTCTTTCAACAAGATGCCTATAGCGTGGAGGCGAGGGCTGCCCACTCTATGGTTCCGTTTTCGGAGGGTGCTCTCAGGATCATTAGGGCTAAAGACAGGGGCGCCAACAGACCTGTTTGGGACCCACCGGCATTGGACCCCAACAACTTTGAGAAGCTTTTGGAAAAAGCCGAGGCTGATCATGAGGCCGGCTGGATTGATTTTCTTGTGGGGTCAGCAAAGTGAAACAATTTCTTTTTTGTAATCCTTGTATTTGTACGACTCGGCCCAGAGTTTTCTGGGGGAGTTTAGACACTGTTCGTCTTAAGTATTCCCACGACTCGGCCCGTAGTATTTGGGGAGTGTTGGTCCCAGAGACACAACAAGGGTATGAAAAGAGGCTAGAGGGGGGGGTGAATAGCCTATTTAAAATTTCAACCCTTTTTCAAAATTCAACCTTTATGCTTACACTTGAGTTTTGCGGTAGATAAAAACCACACGGTCAAGTATAAAATGCACAGCGGAAGTTTTCGTTGAAACAAGTTAAGAGTTGGTTTTGATAAGTTCAATGCGGTAGGTTAGTTTTTGCGGTAGGTAGTGCGGTAGATGTATATGCGGTAGGTAGTAGTGCGGTAGGTTAAGGTGAGGTAGGTTGAAAGATTGAAAATTTGTGTCTTGGAGATTTTTGGCAAATAATAAGTTAGTCAGATTTTAACTTAGGCAATGAGGTAGACAAACAAACACAATTCACACTTGTTCTTAAATCTGAAAGATCAAACACTAAAAGACAAACAAAATTAATATGAACAAGTGAAGAGCAATATGAACAAGATGAACAATAAGTAAATTTGCAGAAAGGTAAAGTGCAGTAAGTAAATGACACAATGATTTGGAAAGGTTCGATCTGTTAAAAGATCTACGTCCTTTACCAAGATGGTCAGTCTTGGATTTTGAATGGAGGATGTATTAATTCTCTTGAGTACAGATTACAAAGATGAAGAACTGAATTAACTCCTATTTTCTATGAAGAACAATCCTAGACTTAGACCAGTGTATCCCTAATGATTCAATCTATGTGATTGATCAATCGGGGTGAGTGTGTGTGTAAGAATCAAGAGCTCTTTGAAATCTATATGATTTTAGAGCCTAATGAATCTTGTGTTGAGAGGCTTGAGATTTGATCTTGAAGGTTGCTGGAGATTTGTTGAAGACTTGAAGGTTGAGTGCTTGAAGATTCAAAGGATTTTGGAAATCTTGAGTATGATCTTCAATCACCAAGAATTTTAACAGCAATTTCTCTCTTAGAATCTCAGCGTATCTTTCAATGAAGAATTCAAGGTCTATTTATAGCCTTGATGGAGAAACTAGCCGTTAGAAATACTTGGGGTCCAAGTTGAAGGACAATGAGCTGTTGAAATCTAATTGGAGCTCAGTCTGAGTTGTCCTTTTGTTGCAGAGTCATGGTGGTCCAACTGTACTATGATGACAGTTGTATTCAAATTTGAAATTTGAATTTGCAACGTTCAAAACTAACCAAGGTAAAGACACAAGTGTGACCATGGTTAAGTTTGAACCATCTTGAGTTTCTTCAACCATGGTTCCATGCGGTAGAGATTCACGCGGTAGGATGAAACCATGCGGCAAGGTTATCTGCGGCAAGCATAGAGAATGCGGCACCTTGGTTATGCGGTAGGTTACATGCGGTAGGCAATGGACCTACCTCATTTTTCCAGACTTAGAAAATTTCCAGCCTATCAATCTAAAGCCTATACTATCAAGGTGGACTATTCTAAGAATGAAGTTTTAACACTTCTTACAATATATCCTAAAGTCCACAAAAGATAAAAATTAGGTTATGGGATCAATCAAATCTAGGTAATAGGAGTGGTTTATAATAAGCATACCCAACAATCTCCCCCTATTTGATTGAGACCATTACCTACTATAACAAAGGCTAATTCATTGTACTTGGTAAAAACATGTTTTCAAGAGTAAATATTTTATTAAATATCATGTCCCAAGTCAATGCACACTCTAAGCCAATGTCATAGATTTCTATCATCCTAAAAAGAAAAACAAATTACTAATCCTAGAAGATAGAAATATTTGAAGCATTTCAAGATAAATAATCAGAGAAGGAGTAGAAATGCAAAAAACACAATAATCATACTCCAAGATGATAATCATTAAGGCAGCAGGAGTATAAGGATCTCAAAAGAGAAATATAGTTTTAAGTTACAAACCGAGAATAAAACATAAAAGTAAGATTGTTTTAAACATCAAATTTAATGACCACATGTGGTCAGATCAAATGCGGTCAACATCAATGAGGTCTTCAATGAATTTTGCGGCAAGAGGAAAGCGGTAAGCTGGGATATTCAATCCGGGAATCATGACTGGAGTAGCGACTCCATCTTCTTCTTCCTCTTCACCGTGAGCTTGAACATTGCCGTGACCTGCTTCAGGAGGTTGAAAAGCTTCCTGCGCAGCTTGAATCACGCCTTGTCGATTTAGCCTGTTCATTACCGTATTGATGCGGTTGGATAGGAGGTCAATCTTGGTAGATTGTCCTTCAATTCTGACGTTGTTGATCTCAATACGGTTGGTTTGAACCTTCATTGCTTCAGTCATCGCGGTAATCTTGGGAGTAAATTTTTCAGCAACCGAAAGAAGAGCGGTATTTGTTTGAACCATTATTTCCTCTTTTAGAGAAGATTTCAACTTCTTCAGCTCCTTTCCCAACTCATCCTTGACTTCGAGTTTATCATCATTCATTGACTTTGAAAGCTCTTTGCTTGCCGCCTCAACCCCACTAACAACACTATTACTAATGTAATCAGTTTGTTTTCTGAGCGCATCTTTGAGCGCGGCAAGAGTGAGGGAAGGAGTATCAGCTGCGGTAGGAGGTGGAGGAGCGGTAGAGGTGCTAGTTGTTCTGCCGATGATGTCCTTCACAGCCTTTGTTATCACAACACTCTCCCCCTTAATGGTCGCAATCATTTCGGAGGGAAGTGCGGCAACATCGCGCTTCAAAGTGGCTTGATCAGATTTTAACTCAATAACCTCCTCTCGAAGTGCCACCATACTAGACACTAGAGAATCAACTTGTGACTGGGTGTCTGCCTGCATCTGAGTCAAAAGTTTAACTGCGGCAAGGAGCTCAGCAGTGGATGATGCGGCAGCCTCAGGTTGAACGTTCAAAGGGGTGGGTACGGCAGGGTCAGGAACTGCGGTAGGAGGAATTTCAACATGTTGCTCAGAAACAGTAACCCTTGGTGATATTGGCTCATCATCATCAACATCTTCAACAACAACAAAAGAACTCATCTTCTCAGGAGCAATATCTTCTTCAACATTTTCAACATCCATATCCTTTTCTGCGGCAGACTTGTCACTTGCGGCAGAATCTCCATGTTCTTCCTCAGAACTCTCATCAACCAATCCCTTGTCAATAGGCTTCTCAACAGCCTGTTCCTCTTTTTCACTTTCAGTGTCATCTTCAGACTGCTCATCCTCTTCTGCGGCAGCATCATCCTCATTCTCAGATCCACTCACTTCTTCCATATCAGCTTCTTGGGCATCCAGAACAAAATTCTTTGAAATTTTGGGAGGGGCAACCACTATTTCCTCGTCAGATGAAAGGGTTGGGGAGATTACCTCAGGTGAAGGTTGCTTAGCCACCTTAGCCTTTTTGGAGACTTTGACAGGGCTAGGGGTATGAGATCTTTTCTTGTCAAACGACTCCCCCTTACTTGGTGCTGTTTTGAGGGATATAGAAGGTTTGGATTTAAGGGAAGGCACGGTAGATTGAGGGACAACATAGGGTTGTTTTGGCGCGGCAGGTTTGGAAGAGTGGGATTTAGAGACTTTGGATTTTGGTTGAGGTTCAGGGGATGGGGAAGGAGACATTGGAGGTGCAGTAGGAATAACTTTAGATTTTGGAGGTTTTGGAGCGGCAGGACGAACAGGTGCGGTAGGTGCAATCTTGACGCCCTGGGAAACTGGTCTTGACTTCCTTGTCGGTTCCCCAACCTTCTCTTTGCCTTTAACAGAAGTTGGAGGAGAGGGGAGTTCAACATTCTTACCCTTTTCACGAGCCTTCATGGCGGCAGCATTCTTGCGGTCTTGTTCAAATTCGGCAGCCTCCACATCACTAACCATTCTATCACCAAGATTTGCTTGACCTCTCTTAGAGTATTTGGGAGGGATGTATTCTTCAATTGGATCTCTCAGAAGATAGGAGCGGTACATCTCATCTCCAAAATTACTACGGTAATTGGTCTTCATAGATTTGCGGCAGAAGTCTTTTGAGGTAGGAATTGGAACCTTATAATTCTTGTTCTGCTCATACAATTCCCTAATTCTGATTGTGTGACTCATCAAGTAGGAAATCAACCTACTGTTCGTGCGGTACTTGGTCTCGCCTTCATCAGCCGCATCCTTATATGAGAGAATATTGGCTCGCAGGATGTCATACATGATTTGACCCCAATCTAATCGCTTGCCAAGATAAATAGCAGCAGAGATCATCCATTGAGTGTGATTAAAGTTGGCATGATTGCCAGTCTTGCATAATAGGGCATGATCTACCAGATGGCCAATATGGTACATTATTTCACCAACGTCCTTACGCTGGATTTTGAGAATGTCTGCCGTGCCAGCTAGTTTCTTAGCCAGACTAAGGGTCTCCTGCCGTGAAATAGTATCAAAATCCTTGCTTTTCTTGATTCCCACGGCATGGGCAATGTCACTAGCATCAAAGGCCAAATGGATTCCCATAACAGTGGCTTTAAGGAATTTAGGATGTGCGGCAGGCTCTTCTGGACTTTCCATTTCAACAGCCGAACTGAAGAATTCGTCAACAAAAGCGGGGAGATGAAATTCTTGAGCAAAGGTAAAGAGAGGGAGAATTCCAGATTTGTGCATGCGACCCAAGATATTGCGGCCAATTGCATCCTTCTTGAGATCTGCATGGTCAATGACTATCCCAGGAATGAAATGGTTTAGGTCCTGAAACAAAGCAAAATTTAAAGTTTAGAAAACGAGGTAGGTCGTGCGGTCACTTGACAAGAATGAAAGGCAATGATGGTGCGGTCAAGTGAGGCACGGTAACAAAGGTTGCGGTAGGCATAGATATTAACGATATTACCGCAAACACAGAAGTGTGGACCCATACAAGATCAAAATGTGAATAGTGTATAAACACAAAATGTCAAACAAGTTAAATAAAAATGGATCAAATCATTGAATATGCCAAGAACACGTAGAACACTATGAAGAACACGATAAACACGATACACATGTTAAACCCAGATTCCCATAAAAGTGACTAAAACAAATAAAAATGACCTGGGAAGAATCGGAAATGCCTATAGAGCAATAAAAACACATCAATTTCATGAACTAATCAACATTAAACTCAGAAATTGAAAGGGGAAAGTATTGGAATACCGAAAAAATTTAAAAAACCATTTGGCTCAATCGAATTCAATAAACCTGGATGAAATCTTATGCAATCTACAGATATAGTAACTAGAACCAAGAATAAACAATCAACCCAAAGTTTTAACTACATATAAGTAACAATAATGAGATGAATCTTAGAGAATGTGAAAAGTTTTTGGGAAATGTCCGCCAAAAAAAATACGAGATTCAAGAAGTTCATACCATAACTACGACTGGAGGAGCGGGTTGAGATGGAATAGAACTAGGAATTTCGTCTCTGGATTCAGTCGATTTTGAAGACTTCTTAGATTGGTGTTTGGAAGTCATTTATAGAGAATTTCAAAGAGAGAAAGATGGATGACGGTTTTAGAGAGATTTTAGAGAGAGAGATGATTTTCTGAAAAGGTGAAATGCAGAGAGTGGTGGAGTATAAAAAGGTGGAGCGGTTTAGGTGGAGGGTGGTTTGCAGAGGTCAGATGATGGGAAGATGGAGGGTTAACTCTGCAAAAGGTACGGATGTGACCTAGGGATGTCTGATCGAATTAAATGCGAGGTTACTAGGTGTCATGTCAATAGCCTAATGACGGCTCATAAATAATTTTAAGGAATAAAAATTAAATGAAAATTTAATGCTCCAAAAAAAATTTGAATTAAATAAAACGAGGGAAAAGAGGAAGTTACCTTAATACCCTTGAGGTAGGTTAGATCTAAACAACCTAGATATCTCAAAGTTAGAAAGACTTACCTGGGGCCTTAGAGTGCGGTAACTTGAAGATCGACCGTGACATGTGCGGTAGCTTGAGATGTCGACCGTGACATGTGCGGTCGGTGAGGTCTTACCTTATTTAGTCTTTTGAGATATCATTACTGAGGTGACAAGACTTTATGCGGCAGCATAGTTGATGCGGCAGACATGAGTTGCGGTTAATTGAGTTTAGAGGTTTGTGTTATATGCTTGACCGTGAGTTGGTCTGCCGTGTACCTATCTTGATATTGAACTTTTTGACAAACATTAGTACAAGAAATTATATGGACAAGTTTGAGTTAGAGTTCAAGCATACCCATTTCTCCTCTTAGATACCTAAATCTCTTGGAATCAAGAGCCTTGGTGAGAATATCTGCAATTTGATCATCAGTACTCACATACTCTAGGTGGATATTACCTTTTTCAACATGATCCTTGAGAAAGTGGTATTTGATATCAATGTGTTTGGTCTTGGAATGCATGACAGGGTTGTTGGAGACAGCAATGGTAGATGTATTGTCACAAAAGATTGGACAATTTTCTTCTTTGATTCCGTAGTCAACCAATTGTTGCTTCATCCACAGCACTTGGCAGCAGCAGCTTCCAGCAGCTATATATTCAGCTTCTGTGGTAGATACAGAGACTGAGGCTTGTTTCTTGCTTGCCCATGAAACTAGTCGATTTCCAAGGAAATGACAAGTTCCACTTGTGCTTTTCCTGTCAATGGTACATGCTGCGTAATCTGCATCTGAGTAACCTATAAGATCAAAAGTTGAATCTTTGGAGTACCAAAGTCCAAGGTTAATAGTCCCAGATAGATATCGAATAATTCGTTTAACAGCAATAAGATGTGCTTCTCGAGGATCAGCTTGATAACGAGCACAAACGCAAACACTAAACATGATATCTGGCCTACTAGCAGTTAAGTATAGGAGAGAGCCAATCATACCTCGATATAAGGTTTGATCAACCTTCTTACCTTTCAAGTCTTTATCTAGCTTGTTACCAGTAGCCATAGGAGTGTCGTATGCCTTTGCATTTTCAAGTCCAAATTTCTTGATAAGATCTCTTGTGTATTTTGCTTGGTTGAGGAAGATTCCTTCAGCACATTGTTTAATTTGAAGTCCAAGGAAGAATGTCAATTCTCCCATCATGCTCATCTCAAATTTGCTTTTCATGAGTTTCTCAAAACGCTTACACAACAATTCATTAGTAGAACCAAAAATAATATCATCTACATATATTTGAACAAGTAAAGTATGATCATTATATTTAGCAATGAATAAAGTTGTGTCGATCTTACCACGCTTGAATCCCTTTTCAAGGAGAAACTTAGATAGAGTATCATACCATGCTCGTGGAGCTTGTTTGAGTCCATATAAAGCTTTACGGAGTTTGTAGACATGATTTGGAAATTTGGGGTCTTCAAATCCGGGTGGTTGAGCAACAAAGACTGTTTCTTGAAGTTCACCGTTGAGGAATGCACTCTTCACATCCATTTGATATAGCTTGAATCTTTTGTAAGAGGCATAAGCTAAGAATATTCTTATAGCTTCGAGTCTTGCAACGGGGGCAAATGTTTCATCATAATCAATGCCTTCTTCTTGTCTATATCCTTGTGCAACCAACCTTGCTTTGTTCCTTGTGATGCTTCCATTCTCATCCATCTTGTTTCGGAATACCCACTTTGTACCAATCACTCCTTGATCTTGTGGCCTTGGAACTAAGGTCCAAACTTTGCATCTTTCAAATTGGTTGAGCTCTTCTTGCATAGCAACAACCCAACTTGAGTCTTGGAGTGCTTCATCAACTTTCTTAGGTTCAACTTGAGATATGAATGCGGTAAGTGCATCATAGTTTGATCTTCTTGTTCTTACACCAGAATGCAAATCACCAATGATATTCTGAATTGGGTGATCTCTGACCTCACGAACTTCTTGAGGTATGTCTGGTTGAGTTGATGGTGGTTGTAAGTCTTCAAGTGGTACATCATTTGAGCCATCCCAATCATAAGTAATTTGAGGGATAGGTTCTTCAACATTTATGGGTGTCTCAACTTCAACTCCATTTGAGGTAGCAGCAGATGAGGCAACTTCTGGTGCTTCATATGAGGTAGATGGAGGTGCAGTTGAGGTAGATGGGTTTCCTTGAGTTGATTGATTTTGTGGTTGAGTTGTACCTGTCTCATTTATCTCAACAAAATCATCAGCAACATTTGGAGCCATATGTGGCTCAAGAAGAGAATGTTCATCAAAAGTAACATGGACAGATTCAACTATCTTAAGAGTGGTTTTATTAAATACACGAAAAGCTTTTGAGTGTTTAGCATACCCAATAAATATACCTTCATCGGCCTTAGGAGCAAATTTACCTCGATGTTCTTTACCGTTGTAGAGAATGAAGCATTTGCATCCAAATATCTTGAAGTATGCTATGTTGGGGGTTCTTCCTCTCCAAAGTTCATAAGGAGTTTTGTTGTAGGTCTTGTTGATGAGGGATCTATTTTGAGTGAAGCATGCTGTGTTGACGGCTTCAGCCCAAAAGTATTGAGGTAGCTTTGCTTCAGCAATCATTGTCTTTCCGGCCTCTATCAACGTTCTATTCTTTCTTTCTACTACACCGTTTTGTTGTGGAACTCCAGCAGCAGAAAAGTTGTGGTCAATACCATGATCATCACAGTATTGAGCAACACCGTTGTTCTTGAATTCTGTACCGTTGTCGGATCGAACACTAACGATGTCATCTTCTTTTTGTGTTTGGAGCTGTCTAAAGAGTGCGGTCAAAATGTCATAACAATCATCTTTGGAGCTCATCATCTCGACCCACGTATATCTTGAGTAATCATCTACCACAACTAAGGAATATCTATTTCCTCCAATACTTGCGGTAGAAACAGGTCCAAACAGGTCCATATGAAGTAGTTGCAAACATCTAGAAGTTGAAGGTGTCGTCTTGCTGGAGAAAGACGCTTTTGGTTGTTTGCCTAGTTGACATGCTGTGCACTTCTCATCGTGGTGATCAGCTACTTTGGGTAGACCACGAACTAGATTTTCTCTACCAATCTTGGAGAGATACTTGAAGTTTAAGTGACTTAGTCTTTTATGCCACAGCCAACTATTCTTACTAACATTCTTTGCTACAAAACAGAGATTAGAAGAAATGCAAGATGAATTAAAATCAACAACATAAACATTTTTCTTACGAATCCCTTTGAGCAAAGTGACGCCGGATATGCCATCTTTGATGAGACAGAAATTTGAAGTGAAGTGGCATTGCAATCCTTTGTCGCAGAACTGAGATATTGAGAGTAGATTGTGTTGTAGTCCAATAACTAGAGAGACTTCTTGGATGGTGATTTTTCCTTTACGAATGACTCCATATCCTACAGTCTTTCCTTTGTTATTATCTCCGAAGGTTACTGATGGCCCTTTTTCTTCACGGACATCTTCCAATAAGTTGATATCTCCGGTCATGTGTCTTGAACAGCCACTATCGAGATACCATAAGCTTGATTTATCCTTGGAATGTCCGGCCATTAAGCAGAGGACCTACAAAATAGACATTTAAGAACAAGGTCCCCTTTTTATTCTTTTGGGTCCAAAGGGTTAGCAACTTTTGACAACCCACACTTGCCTCACAGAAGGAGGGTTACTCTTTCTGGGATTGGGTGTGAATCTCAAAAGACATTCAGCAGCCTTGTGACCATAACCATCACACACAGAACAATGGTGGAAGCCACCCAACTGAGTTTTAACAAACTTCGTTGAAGTCTTGAGCACAACATCATTTACTGGTATGGATGAGGTCTCCTTAACAAAATTCATCCTTTTGAACTTTGCTGCCTTGCTGCCACTTGCGGTCGACGGCTTCCTTGCGGTCGTCATCTTCCTTGGTGCGGTCGATTGACCTCGCGGCAGGATAATGCGGTAGGGAGCGCCATCTACCTTGCTAGAGGAAGCCTCTGCGGTAGGTTCATCCATGGCAATACCTTTCATCTTTGCCTTGCCAGTTTGTTTCTTAGGGTAGACATAGTTGAACTCTAGTTTCTTCTTTGGTTCTTGTCCTACACCCTTTGAAACATGATGTTTAGCCTTTGACCCTTCCAAAGTTTGCGGGGTAAATTTCTCATCTCTTTCACAACAAGATGCACATTTAAAGTTGTCATTAGTTTGAAATCCTAAGCCTTCCTTATCTCCACTAGGCTTTTGGGATTCTAAGATTTGTTCCATAGTGACACGAGAATTGGTCCACTCATTAGTGATCTTTTTCAAGTCATTTATTTCAGCAACCAATTCATCGTTTTTAACTTTAAATATAGCATTTTGTTCTTCTAAGAAACGGTTTCGATCAGTAAGAGGAGTCATGCTCTTGATCTGCTCCTTAAGGAGGGTGAGTTCAGATCTTAGTAGAGATTTCTCCGTCTTGAGCTGGGAAATTTCTTCAGTTGAAAGTGCTAAAGCTTCCTTCATGCCAGAAAACTTACTAATTACCTGTTCAGCTTTTGCAAACATCTTTTCTTGTTCATCGGGAGAAATGTCAAACTTGACTTGAGGTGTGGTAGACAGAACTTCCTTCACTTTGGGGTTTAGTAGAGCCTTCTTTGCTGCACTAACATCACATCTTGAAAATAGAAGATCACCATTCTTTTGAACCGGAGTTAGGAATCCTTTTTCAGCAAGTTCATCGGCCGTATAACTTATCCGTTTAGGTTTGGCATTTGGTGAGCGACGAATTTTATTATCATCCTCATCATCGGACTGAACGACCAAACAAATGTGACCTTCAGAATCTTCATCACTTTCATCAGAGTCTGACTCTATCCATGTAGCTAACTCTTTTGAGGTAGAGTCTTCTTCAGCCATCATTCCCTTTTGCTTTGAATACCTTGGAGTAAAGTTACTTTTCTTCTTCATATACTCATATTTGGGAATTGGACATTCTGATGCGAAGTGACCTGGTTTCCTGCAATTAAAACAAACAAGATCTTCTTTCTTCTTGGAGAAGTTGAAGTTCTCTTTCTTCTTTGAAGGGCTGCTCCTTGAAAACCTTGTTGGAGCTTTGCTTGTTGATCCGGGTCTTGCTGTCTTTCTGAACTTTTGGAATCTTTTCACGAACATAGCAAAATCATCATCATCCATATCAAGTAAATCTGATGTGGAGATTTTTGGATCTTCTTCCTCGATAACTTCTTCCTTTTGAGCAACCAACGATAAGCTCTTTGTTTTTCCTTCCATTTCAGCAATGTTGTTAAGCTTGATATCAAAGACCTTGAGGTTGGCATAGAGGCTTCTAAGAGACATGTCATCTAGTAACTTGGTATCTTCAAGAGTGTTTCCTTTGTGTAGATATTGCGAACCAAGAGCGGCAAGAAAATTAACATTAATTTCTTTCTTGGTAAGCTTCTTTCCGAGTGCTGTATAAGTACTTACGATCTCACAATAACGATCATAAGTGGCTCTTAGAGATTCACCGGGGATCTTAGCAAAGTTGTTGAATCTTCTTTGAATTGCAAACTTTTTGCTTTCCTTGCAAGCTTGATCTCCTTCGATGTAATCTTCAATTGCATCCCAAAGTTCTTTTGCAGTAGAACATTCCATGATCTGTCGACGCTGTGACGTACTCAAGGTACTTAGAAGTATACTTTTTGCTTTCACATCCATTCCAACCAGTCTTTTCTCTTCATCGGTCCATTCAGCTTTTGGTTTCTTGATAGTCGGATTTGCACCATTGGTTTCTGGATCCGGATTAGCTTTCATTGGGAAGTATGGTCCAATGGTTAGACAATCACCAAGTTGCTCGTCCATGGAGTAGAACTGAGTTAGAATGCTGTGCTTCCATACGTCAAAATTATCTTCGTCGAACGCTGGAACGTGAGTGAAGTTAACCGTTGCCATAGTTTTCTGACTTGCCATTTTGAATCGGCACCCAAGCTGTTAAGCTTGAAAAACAGAAGTTTTATAAAGGTGTTTGCTCTGATACCACTTGTTGGTCCCAGAGACACAACAAGGGTATGAAAAGAGGCTAGAGGGGGGGGGGTGAATAGCCTATTTAAAATTTCAACCCTTTTTCAAAATTCAACCTTTATGCTTACACTTGAGTTTTGCGGTAGATAAAAACCACACGGTCAAGTATAAAATGCACAGCGGAAGTTTTCGTTGAAACAAGTTAAGAGTTGGTTTTGATAAGTTCAATGCGGTAGGTTAGTTTTTGCGGTAGGTAGTGCGGTAGATGTATATGCGGTAGGTAGTAGTGCGGTAGGTTAAGGTGAGGTAGGTTGAAAGATTGAAAATTTGTGTCTTGGAGATTTTTGGCAAATAATAAGTTAGTCAGATTTTAACTTAGGCAATGAGGTAGACAAACAAACACAATTCACACTTGTTCTTAAATCTGAAAGATCAAACACTAAAAGACAAACAAAATTAATATGAACAAGTGAAGAGCAATATGAACAAGATGAACAATAAGTAAATTTGCAGAAAGGTAAAGTGCAGTAAGTAAATGACACAATGATTTGGAAAGGTTCGATCTGTTAAAAGATCTACGTCCTTTACCAAGATGGTCAGTCTTGGATTTTGAATGGAGGATGTATTAATTCTCTTGAGTACAGATTACAAAGATGAAGAACTGAATTAACTCCTATTTTCTATGAAGAACAATCCTAGACTTAGACCAGTGTATCCCTAATGATTCAATCTATGTGATTGATCAATCGGGGTGAGTGTGTGTGTAAGAATCAAGAGCTCTTTGAAATCTATATGATTTTAGAGCCTAATGAATCTTGTGTTGAGAGGCTTGAGATTTGATCTTGAAGGTTGCTGGAGATTTGTTGAAGACTTGAAGGTTGAGTGCTTGAAGATTCAAAGGATTTTGGAAATCTTGAGTATGATCTTCAATCACCAAGAATTTTAACAGCAATTTCTCTCTTAGAATCTCAGCGTATCTTTCAATGAAGAATTCAAGGTCTATTTATAGCCTTGATGGAGAAACTAGCCGTTAGAAATACTTGGGGTCCAAGTTGAAGGACAATGAGCTGTTGAAATCTAATTGGAGCTCAGTCTGAGTTGTCCTTTTGTTGCAGAGTCATGGTGGTCCAACTGTACTATGATGACAGTTGTATTCAAATTTGAAATTTGAATTTGCAACGTTCAAAACTAACCAAGGTAAAGACACAAGTGTGACCATGGTTAAGTTTGAACCATCTTGAGTTTCTTCAACCATGGTTCCATGCGGTAGAGATTCACGCGGTAGGATGAAACCATGCGGCAAGGTTATCTGCGGCAAGCATAGAGAATGCGGCACCTTGGTTATGCGGTAGGTTACATGCGGTAGGCAATGGACCTACCTCATTTTTCCAGACTTAGAAAATTTCCAGCCTATCAATCTAAAGCCTATACTATCAAGGTGGACTATTCTAAGAATGAAGTTTTAACACTTCTTACAATATATCCTAAAGTCCACAAAAGATAAAAATTAGGTTATGGGATCAATCAAATCTAGGTAATAGGAGTGGTTTATAATAAGCATACCCAACAGGGAGTCTAAACACTTGGTTATTTGTAAGGATTTTCTTACCTCGTTTGAGGCGTATGTTATCCCCGGTTTTCTTTAACTTGCGTAGTTAAGCGTTACCTCGTCATTTGTTAAGGTGGTTCTATCTCGGTTTGAGACGTCTTAACGTTGGGGCTGTTTGCCGGCCGTGGTCGTTCACCATTATGGAAAGCCATTATGGGCTTATATGTTCGGGCCGAAGTGGTCTACCGTTGAGCTCTGACGGACATCCAGTGTTCGGTTTTGATACATTGAGTCTGGCTGTTAGGACCGTCTCGAGTCGTCTTATGTGCTAGTTGTTAGAGCTAAGATGTAGAAGTTATGCATAAGTGTGCTCATCAACTTCGTTAGGGTGCTAGCTGTTGAAGCTAGGCTTATGAAGTCATGCTTTAAGTATGCTCATCAACTTCGTGAGGTTGCTAGTTACTGAGACTAGGCTTTAGAAGTTATGCATAAGTGTGCTCGTCAACTTCGTTAGGGTGCTAGTGATTGAAACTAGGCTTTAGAAGTCATGCTTTAAGTGTGCTCATCGACTTCGTTAGATGATCTCGGCGTTCTAAATAACGCTAAGACCGTGTTATGTACTATAATCAAAGCTTGATGTAAAGGAAATTTTATTGATAAAATCAAACTAAGACAACTAGATATCAACTATAGCAATCTAAAACTGAAAATTTGATAAAAAGAATAAATAGCTAACCGAGATGCTACTGATAGTACTTTCTCAAGTGCTCGGAATGCCATGGGTGTTTAAGCTCTTTTCCTTCCGGAGTTTTGAGCATGTAGGTCCCTTCCCGTATAACGTGGGTAATGACGTAAGGGCCTTCCCAGTTTGGCGAGAGCTTATTCTGTTGTGACTTCAAGTGTGTCGACTCAATTTTTCTGAGTACCCAGTCACCGACTTCAAAGGTTCTCTTTTTTACCTTGCTGTCATGGTAGGCCTTGGTTCTTTGCTTATAATTGATCATTCCGAGTTGGGCGGTCAGCCTTTTTTCGTCGACTAGGTCTAGGTCCAGTAGTCGGTTGTACTCATTGACGACCTCGTCATAGTTGGTTACTCTGAAAGTCGGCAAGACCATCTCGGCTGGTGCCATCGCTTCTGAACCATAAGTCATAGCAAAGGTGTCTCCCCAGTTGGCCCCGAGTGGTTGTTCGGACGGCCCATAGAGCTAGGGGGAGTTCGTCCAGCCACTTTCCTTGACTGCCTTCCAAATTCTTGGTGAGTGCTCTTAAGACAAGTTTGTTGGCGGCCTCGGCTTGTCCATTGCCTTGAGGATGGCTGACCGACGACTTCTTGTGTTTGACTCCCAACCTATTCAACTCCTCGGTGAAGGCATCAGAGAATTGTAGGCCATTGTCTGTCACTATAGTGTGCGGCACGCCAAAACGGCACCATATGTAGTCATTGATAAAGTTGATGGCGTTCTCTTCAGTGATCTTTGCTAGCGGTTTCGCCTCTACCCACTTGGTGAAGTAATCGACCGCCACAATTACATATTTGTTGCTCCCTTTGGCTAATGGAAATGGTCCAATGATGTCGACTCCCCACATGTCGAATGGCCATGTCGGTATGACAAGCTTTGCTCTACTGCAGGTACTTTGGGTAGGTCGGAGTAGCGTTGACATTTGTCACAACCTTTTTACGTAGGCTTGGGCATCCTCCCTCATATTTGCCCAATAGTAGCCAAGTGTGATGATTTTGTCGGCAAGGGTTCTGCCCCCGGGTGTCCCCCACAAACTCCCCATGTACCTCGGCGAGGAGTTTCTCGGTGCTTTTTGGCGCAACACATCTTAAGAGAGGCCTAGAGAATGACCTTCTGTACAGGATGCCATTCCAGACCATGTATCTTGCCGTCTTCTTTTTGATCGATTTGACCTCTAACTCGTCCTCGGGAAGTTTTCCCTTTTCCAAGTAGTCCTTGTAGTCGTCAATCCATGTCCTTTCCTCGTCATCTAGGAGCAAAATCTCCAGTCTCTCATAAGCAGGCTGGTCGGTATAGATGATCAGGGGGTCCGAGTCCTCAGCTGTTGCCATCTTTGAAAGCAGATCGGCTTCCAGGTTGTATTCTCTACCGACTTGCCGTATATCCCAGAACTCAAAGTTCCTGGTCAGGTTTAGGACGAGGTCTTTGTATTTGGTCAGCATGTGGTTTCGGTGTTGTATTCCCCTTTAACTTGGTTCACCACCAGTTGGGAGTCGCTGTATGCTACCAGTCTTGTTGCACCAAAGAACTTGGCTCTTTCAAGTCCCAGGATTAGGGCCTCATATTCAGCCTGATTATTTGAGGCAGGGAACTTGAACCTGATAAAATCACGTGCAACATGCTCACCGGCAGGGCTAGTCAAGTAGACCCCGGCGCCGCTTCTTCCTTGGGTTGTTGACCCGTCGGTGTATAGGACCCAACAGTTGGGCGGTAGTTCTTCCAAGGGCTCTCTATCCATAGGGAACTTCCTTTTCGGGTGGTCGCCGTATGTTCACTTGTAAAGGCGGTCTCGACTAAGAAGTCAGCAAGAGGTTGGGCCAGAAGAGTCTTCCTCGGCTTGTAAGTTATATCGAACTCGGTCAGTTCGATCGACCAGTTAAGTAGGCGTCCTGAGCTGTCCATCTTGTGAAGTATTTTTCTAAGAGGAGCATTGGTATAGAACGTGATGGGATGGACCGAGAAGTAAGCTCGTAGTTTTCTGGCTGCAATTACCAAGGCATAAGCAATTTCTCGGCATTGAAGTACCTGCTCTCGGTATCTGACAGTGCTTTGCTGACGTAGTAGACTGGCTTCTGGATACCGCTTTCTTCTCTGACTAGCACGGCTGCTACGGCTCGGTCGGTTGCCGCTAAGAAGACGTATAATGTCTCACCCATGACCGGGCTGCTAAGTAGGTGTGGAGAGCCGAGATAGTCCTTTAGTTGCTGGAACGAGGTCGAGCACTCTGGCGTCCAAGCAAAATCCTTGTTCCCTTCAAGGCTTTGAAAAAGGGGAGGGATTTTTCTGCCGATTTAGCGATAAACCTACCGAGTGCTGCTACTCTCCCATTCAACCTTTGAACCTCTTTGATACAAGTCGGCTCCTTCATATCGATCAAGGCTTGGATCTTTTCCGGATTAGCCTCGATGCCTCGCTGAGAAACCATAAAACCTAGAAACTTGCCCGCGGTCACCCCGAAGACGCACTTGCTAGGGTTGAGCTTCATATCGTTAGCTTTCAAGTTGTTAATGGTCTCTTTCAGATCTGGTATATGGCTGCCGATCTGGTCTTGATCACCATGTCATCAATGTAGGCCTCCATGTTCCGGCCTATCTGAGTTTTGAAGACCTTGTTCACCATCCTCTGATACGTGGCCCCTGCATTCTTCAGACCGAAAGGCATCATGACGTAGCAGTATACGCCGCCTGCAACTTGAAAGGCCGTCCTTTAAATATCGTCCTCGGCCATTTTGACTTGATGATAGCCAGAGTAGGCATCCAAGAAACTGAGGGTTTGATGACCGGCAATGGAGTCTACGAGTTTGTCAATCCTGGGAAGGGGGTAGCTATCTTTGGGACAGGCCTTGTTCAGGTCCGTAAAGTCCACGCACATCCTCCAATTGCCATTGTGCTTCTTTACCATGACGACGTTGGCAAGCCACTCGGGGTATGTTGCCTCTCTTATGATGCCGACTTTGAGGAGTTTGTCGACCTCAGTCTCAATTGCTCTTTCCTTGTCGGTAGAGAAGACTCGTCTTGTCTGCTTGACCGGTTTGAAGAACTTGTCGACCTCCAGTTTGTGGAGAGCAACAGCTTCCTTTACTCCACCATGTCATCTACTTTCCAGGCAAATACGTCCAAATTGTTTTGGAGTAGGGAGATGAGCTCTTCTCGTTCTTGTTGGGAGAGTTGCTTCCCAATCTTTACTTTCTGATCTGGATAGTCTGTGTTGATGACGACCTCATCTAACTGATCCACTGGTTTGAGTTCGGGGCCGTCTCTGAACTCTAGGGTCTCGACAATGATCTGCTTGACCTTCTCCTTGTCCTCCCCTTCCAAACTTAGGTTTTCCATGTCCAACAATTTTCGATCTCGGTTTCCATATCAGTCGGCTGTGTGCCCCCGAGCTAGGGACGACGGCGAGAGCCAAGTTGTCCGTAGCTGTGTTCATCGAGATGCAACCAAAAGCCGTCTAAGCCGTAGGTAACCTCGGCCCTAGTTGGGACGTCGTTGTAAAAAATAACCCACTCTTCAGGTTCGTCTTCAACATTCCCGGCAATGAAACCAAACTGATGACGCCAAAATCTGGTTGGATCAGCCTTCGTCTAGCGGTTCGGATAATCCGAGCGACAGTTCTTGATAGCCGGATCTGCACACACGAAATAAACGTAAACTACACCGGGGCTTCACCGGCGAAGGCCCTCCGGTGTAAGAATAAGGATACGGGTGATTAGAAATAGAGAATCAATTGACTAGATTAGAGCCAAAAGTTCGTTACCTTTCTCCTGTTGTGAGGACCTGTTTATATAGGCGCGGGTGTATGAGTTCTGACTTGATAGGAAAGCCATGAAGCCCTTGGTGATGTAGGACTCATATTCCTTGGAGCTAGACTCCCGATAAGGATGGATGATATCCTGTTATCTGGTATGAGAGTTATCTTGGTTCAGATAAGTACTCTTAATTTTAGAGTTGTAATATAACTCTGTAAGAGGTTTCCCAACGATAATGGGAGGTTTACGATGTAAGTCGGCCCGTCATCTAACTCGGCTCGTCATAGAGGCCGGCTAGGGATTAGGCTCCTCGGACTCGGCCCAGGCAAGGACTGCCTGCTCGGCCTTACTGATGTCGGCCTATAAACATGGGCTCGTGAATGGGCCTCTCGGTATAGGTCTGTTAGACATGTGGGCCCAGAGTTCCCGGGTCCCATAAAAACAAGTCGGTTTATGTCGTTCAATTCCCTTCCTCCGTCCTAGAGTATGTGTCCACTTTTTCTTTTTAGTCTGTTCCAGGGTATATGTCTACTTCCAAAAATGGCAAAGAATCTTTACTAATCTTTTCACTCATTCTCTCTATTACTTTAATTTTATACTCACAACAGTAACAATCAACTTACTATTCCCTCCCACTCATACTCCCTCCTACTTTACTTTTCATACTCACAGTACTTTCACCATTTATTAATCTCCGTGTAAATGGGGAGGGTGGACATATACTCTGAGACAGAGAGAGTATGAGATATTAGTATATTTTTGAGAACTATCATACTAATAACTTAAAAGAAGATGAGGAAAATGCACATAATAACTGGATTTAATTAGAAAAATGTGTAAATAGGAGAGTGGACATGTACACTGGGACGGGGGAGAGTACGAGATATTAGTATATTTTTGAGAAACAGCATACTAATAACTTGAAAGAAGATGAGGAAAATGCACATAATAACTGGATTTAATAAGAAAAATGAAAAGATGCTGGCTGTGGGGTCGAACCCACGCGCACTTATGTGCAGAAGATCTTAAGTCTTCCCCCTTAACCTCTCGGGCAAACCAGCTTGACTGTTTATTTTCTAGTCATAATAAATATTTATATGAAACTAATTTGGAACAGAAATGTAAGTCAACTTAGGATGGAGAATATGTTCCCTTTAGTGAATGTTTATTTTAATCTTTTGAAGTTGAATGTTTGGTTTCATACTACGTTATTTTTTCAATAATTACTTCATTTTTGTTCTTCTAGAAAAATTGCTCAAACAGAAAAAGACCGATAATAAAACTGGAAAAAGTTATTTGGAATTTAGAGAGTAATACTCCCTCCGTCCCAGAAAGACAGTCCAACTTTTTTCGTTGTTACTATGAGGGAACTTTGAGCAGTTATATATTAACTCATTGTATGAAATGAAATATTTGAATAAACTCTTAACATGAAATTGATGGAATATTGGACTTGGACAATATCTACCTGGGCAAATGTGGATACAGTCAAAATGGCTCTTCTTATTACAGTGTACACATCCAAATTCGTATGTGGACATTTGCAATTGTAATTCGTAGAAATTCATTTCAATGATACATAAGTTACTCCTTCCGTGTCCCAGAGTAAGAGTCTTACTTTCTATTTTGGTACGTCCCAGAATAAGAGTCTATTTCTTAAAATGGCAAAGAATTTTTACTATTCATTCCACTCATTCTCTCTCCTACTTTACTTTTATAATCACAACACCAATCAACGTACTATTCCCTCCTGCTCATTCTCTCTCCTACTTTACTTTTACACTCACAACACTTACTTACTTACTTACACCATTTCTTAATCTCCGTGCAAATGAGAGGTAGGACTCTTACTCAGGGACGGAGGGAGTACATTTTATAATAATAATCCCTCCGTCCCAGAAAGATAGACCACCTTTTTTCGTTGTTACTACGAGGGAACTTTGAGCAGTTATAAATGCTACTTAAATTTCACTTTTTTATTTTTAGAAAAAATCACTAATTTTGAGTCTTGATTTTGACAATAAGACTAATTTTTTTGGGACAAACAATCATTTTGAGACGGAGAAAATATGAACTAACATAACAAATGTACAAATAGATTGAGTATTATAAATGTAGATGGACATCCCGACTAAGTATATGAGACTAATTTTTGGGACAAACTATCATTCTTAAACGGAGGGAGTATGAACTAACAAGTGTACAAATAGATAGAGTATTATAAATGTAGATGGACATCCCATCCAAGTATATATCGTTATTCTCTAAAAATAAGACTTATTATAAATTGGCTGAATTAGATTTCTCTAATTGGTCTTTTTTTTTTCTCGAAATGATGTAATGCATTGATCAAGTGCAAAGAGTATAAAGTTAGAGATAGCTATCCATAAAAATCGGTGGCTTATCCCATGTAGTAGGTATTCCATACATTACAATAACAGTTACAAATACATAAGAAATGTAATAAGAGTAGAGATGACGAAATATTGTGTTCCTGAATAAAGTCGCAATAGCATTCTCGATCTTCCACCTTGCACCTCTTGTAGCAATACCAGGGAACGCACATGTGCCTTTCCAAGCGTAGCTTGGACACTGCTATATATCGGCATCACAAAATCCCCCACTAAAAAATATTTAGCGTTGAAAATAACATGATATAAGGCCTCTGGGTTAGCAATAAATTGCCAAGCCATGCCAACATCTTCCACTCATGATTACACAATGATAGTCGGAAAATAAATGAAAACAAAAATAAAAAAAATCTCCCACAATAGAGAGAATGCAAATGCTCTCACAAATGAGAGAATAAAATTAATCAAACACCAATATTCTTCTTCACTTATTTAAAATCTGAAATTAAAAACTGAAGAAAGAAAAAGAATAAGAGGAAAAAGCATAAAACAACCAGATCTCTGGAAGTAGATTTAGAGAGAGGTCTATGTCTATATCTAAATCCAAATCTGGATTAAAGAGAAAATTTAATCGGAAGAAAACTTACAAATCAACGGAAGAAAATTTGAGGGTTGTGAGAGAAGAGAGAGACAAACGGGATAATAGGAGTTTTATTTGTCTAATTGGCTTAGTTATTTATATAGATTTCAAAATTATGATAAACATGGACGGAGCATTAATGAAAGACCACGAGAAAAATTTTCAGCTCGAGATATGACAAACATGAGAATGATTTGTTCATGTTAATTAGGAGTTAAGGTGGTATAGTGAAGGAATGCATCAAAATACGTTTAGGTAGTTCGTGTGCGACGGTGATAAAACTGTATGGACGGTGGTAGCGAGAGAATAGTGAATTTGAGAAAGGAAGAGACATGAATTGTGAAAGATTTGGGTGACGGGTGGCTTAGTGAAGAGAAAGAAGGGTACAGTTTAGTTTAGGGTTTAGCAAATAGTGTTTTTTTTTTTTTTAAAGTATATTTTATGTTTAAGCATTTCATTTAAACTAAAACACATTTTTTAATATATTCTTATTTAAATAGTTTTAATATGCCCCGTCGATACTCGACGGGTTACTTACTACTAGTTACGTTAATGTGAATCTAAAGATTGATATTAATAGTATTTATAATGGTGTATCAAGAACAATTCCAAAAAGACAAAAACTTGTATGAGAACATCATTACCCGTCTCATAGTAGAGACGGGTCATTTTTACCCATGACCCGGATCCATGACCCACAGGCCCAAATTTATTTTATTATTTTTTTTTATAAAAATTATATATATTATATTTTATTTATTTTTTTTTTCGGTTTGTCAAAAGTAATAGTTACTATAACTAAATGTAACAAACGTGTTACTTATATGTAACAGTTTGTATACATAAAAGTAATACATATATACAGAAAAGTAACAGTGTTTTTTTTTATGTTTTCTTTGTTTGCCAAAAGTAATACTTATTACAACTAAAATGTAACGAACGTGTTACTTATATGTAACATGTTTATACATAATTGTAACACATATGTATAGAAAAGTAATAATTCAACTATTTACACTTTAGAACTAAAAACACTTGTGTTAGTAAGATTGTAAAAATAAGAAAGTAACAATTTTTATAAACGAATGTTACATTTTACTTGTATAATAACATTGTAAAACAATTATGTTTGCTTGTATAATAATATATCTATATGTTTTCAAATAATAAGTTACAATGAGTTCAATTTAACATGATACATGTAAAAGAATTACATTATCTATAGAAATCTGTTACAATTTCATCTACTAAAGTGTTACATTTACTTGTACAAATAATTACATTCATGTATATAAGTTGTTATTTTTCAAATGTTACTTTCTTTTTAAAAATAAAATCAAAATACTCAAAAATAAAAAATATTATGAAAAAACACTATTACATTTCAGTATAACGATAATTACATTTAGTTATTGTTAGTGTTACACGTATTTATAGTTAGTATCACAGTTGAAAGATGAGTAAAATGAGCTATTTTTTTGTAAAACTGGTGTTACGTGTTACTTTATAAGTAATACAGTTGTTACATTTAGTTGTACTAAGTATTACTTTTGGCAAACGAAAAAAACAGTCAAAAGAAATATAAAAAAAAAAAAGCAGGTTTTTTTTTTTTGGGAAAAAAAAATGGGCCAATGAGTCGGCAGATTTTGAGTGGAGCACGGGTTGGGATCCTACGATTCGCTGAGAATGTTGTACACGGGTCATGGGTCGACCAGTCTCTTCTATGAGACGGATCTAGGTGTTCTCACAAGAGACCACCTCTTTCAAAAATATCATTAGAATAATTAAAAGTACTTTAATTATTACTCAAAGTTCCTTCGTAAAACCCATGAAAATAGGGGGACTATCATTCTGGGACAGAGGGAGTATAAGATATATACAATGGCCATTTTAAAACCTTTTATAAGTGCATGCATAATTTATGCTATAAAATTTTCAAATATAAATTGTGAAGAAAAATGTTTATTATAAGAACTGAAGCTCTTTCACTTGGTCTTCCCCATTCTAAGACATCAAGACCTGCTTTGGCATCGACTTAGCTTCAACTCAGGGACCATTGCTAGCTGGTAAATGCAATCTGCCCTTTAGGTTTAGTAGACTTGCTCACAAACTCAATGTTAAAACAATCACTAAATTAGCCAATCTTTTTAATGTAATGGGTGCACTTACATTCATATTCATATATGTGGGCGTAGATCCACCCCTGACTACATGTTTTGATAAATGATATAATTAGGTAAACAATTTAGGGGAAGAGGACATTATTGTTCAAATATTATTCATAATGTAAGTGAATAAAATAAGTGATTTTTTTTTTCAAAAAAAAAAAAAAAAAAAAAAAAGAACAAGCAAGTTAATACAAGTCTTTTAAGGACAGTAATTATTTGAAATAATATTTATATTTTACCATTTTAAAAGTGAAACTTTAATCTAAAACATACTAGAATGAAAATTATAAATCTATATATATATATATATTAAAGTTGGCCAAAAGAGGTATGGTATTGACATGTGGACAAACAATGGAGAAAGCTCATTTGGAGAAGCCACATCAACAACATACTAATAAATAAGTGACTTTTCATTTTCTTTTCATTAGCTAATACTATTAGCTAATAATAATAGTTACTAAAAAGGGTAACTATAATAGTTAACTATATAATAACTATTACTATTATTAGTAATAGTTAACTATAATAGTTAACCATTATAGTTAACTATTACTCTTATTAGTAACAGTTACTATTATAGTTAACTATATTAGTTAACTATTACTATTAATAGTATTAGCTAACAATATTAGTTACAATACAAGTTAAATATTACTATTAATAGTATTAGTTAACTATAATAGTTACTATTATAGTTAACTATATTAGTTAACAATATTAGTTACAATACAAGTTAAATATTACTATTAATAGTATTAGTTAACTATAATAGTTACTATATTAGTTAACTATTACTATTAATAGTATTAGTTAACTATAATAGTTACTATATAGTTAATTATTACTATTAATAGTATTAGTTAACCATAATAGTTACTTTATAAGTTATTTTTTACTATTAATAGTATTGGTTAACTATAATAGGCTACATACATTAACTATTACTATTATTAGTATTAATTAATTATAATAGTTATTATATAAGTTAGATTATTAATTTTTAATATTAATTAATCATAATAGTTACTATATCAATTAACTATTACTATTAATAATATTATTTTATTATAATAATTATATTATAATTATTATTATATAGACTAATCATTGCTATTAATATATATATTAACTATTACTATCAATGGTATTAATTAATTATAATAGTTATTATAATAATAGTAATCATATAGATTAATTTTTATTATTAATAGTATTAGTTAAAATGATGATTACTATATTAGTTAACTATAGTTAAAATATTTTTTAAGACATAGTATTGGTTTCCCGTGCAGAGCACGGGTTACCCGCTAGTCTTATGGTACGTTAGGGGGAGAGGAAGCATGTAAAAACAAGGGGCAATGCTAAATTTTACAAAACGAAGGATACAAGATGTGGTGACGATATTTAATTGGCTACATCGATAGTGGACTCGATACACTCTAATTAAAAACACCAACACAATTATAACATCTCATTTTGTAACCATCTTATCTTTTGTAACTTTATTATTTTCCAATAAAAAGATTAAGATCAGTTTGGCACATCAGTCAGAAAACAATTTAAGAACATGACGAATTGACGAAAGTGGTTTGTCTACTTTAAATGTCATGGCTTACTTGTAACTTCTTGTATGGCGGGGCCTACTTCTGTGATGGCCATATTACATTAAATATAATTAAATGCTAATGATATTGATAAAGAAAAGGTCAAACGCAAACTTGTCATTGCGAAGGAAAAGAGTAAACGACCAAAATGACCCGCGTACTATATGAATACAACCAATTTGACCCGTGTACTATCTAAACTACCAAATCAACCTGCGTACTATGATAAATCAACCAAATCAACCTAAATCGTTAGTATATATTAATAGATGTTAACGAATGTTAAAAACTTAACGGGTATTACAATTAAAAATTTCAAAATTGACCCCAATACACACTAAAATAAAAATTATTTACCCCACCTCCTATCTAAAATATTTGGAGAAAAAAAAGGAAAAGAAAAATATCAACCATTAACCCCCACCTCCTCCCACCATCTCCAGATTGACCACCATCCCACCACCATC
This sequence comes from Campanula takesimana, assembly GCA_026119855.1. Lineage (NCBI taxonomy): Eukaryota > Viridiplantae > Streptophyta > Magnoliopsida > Asterales > Campanulaceae > Campanula > Campanula takesimana. Next base: position 662,173 of record JAOWBW010001100.1, read on the forward strand.
TTCCACCATCTCCGGCCACCATCGTGCCACCACATCTTCTTATTAATTAAATTTATATACACTATTTGAGTTCAATTTTAATTTTTTCTAATAATTTTACTAAAATATCAACACATACATATCTCTCCCAGGCCTCCGTCTACTACCATCCTCTTATGCAAAAGTTGAACTTTCAAATTCTCCATCACTTTCTCTCTGAAGGAATATCTCTCCCTCTCTTTCATTATTTCTCCCATTAAACCGATATGGCAAGCTCTCAATACCAAGATCTGGGTTCCCGAACTGAAGGAGAGATGGGTTTTTAATTGGGGGTTTTGCACAAATCAACAACGAATATAAAGCAACCACATGAGAATCCCACCACACCGACGCAGTCCATCAAGAACCAACGTCGCCTCCGGTAACGGCAATACCGGAAACACACAGACAAAAAAAATCAAATACAAAATTTCACAGATTCGGATCTAGATCTAGATACGTATCTTGACAAAGATCTAGATCTAAATCTTTAGAAAGAAAGAAAGAGAGAGGGAGAGCAACAATGAAGGAGAATAAACTGCCAGAAATGAGTGAGAGGCAGCCGGATTCTGGAGATGACCAGAGAAGACGAAATCTGAAAGCATTGAGTGAGGAAAATGGTAGCGGTGAGGTGGGAAGGGGAAGGGGATGACAGTGGTGGGAATAGGGAGGGGCAAGGGTTTTTCTTTTTTCTTTTCTGGGAAGTGAAAAGTGGACGGGGAATTTGTAAAGGGAAGCATAAAAGGGATGAGGGGTGTGATTGTTAATTGATATTTCAATTTTTGATATCTTTAGTTAACTAATTTACAGATTACCCCCTTCTGATCGTAATATTTGTTAGTTTTTTTAACAATTGTTAACATTTATTAACTATACTAACGATTTGGGTTGATTTGATTGATTTATGCATAGTACGCGGGTTGATTTGGCAGTTTAGATAGTACGCGGGTCAATTTGGTTGTATTCAGATAGTACGCGGGTCATTTTGGTCGTTTACTCCGAAGGAAAAGTAGTCCTCTTTGGTCATTACTCCCTCAGTCCCTAAGATTCTTATTTTCTTTTTTGGTTTGTCTCATACTAAAGTTCTTAGTTGTTTTATTACCTAAAATGGATCATGAGACTCACTTGTCATTCTCACAACAAAAACTCCCTACCCACTTTATCTCTCTTACTTTCTCTTACTTACTTTTTCATACTCATAACATTTATTTTTTCTGAATCTCCTTATAAAATCAAACTAAGAACTTTAGTCCGGGAAGGAGGGAGTATTTCATTATGGGGTAATTAATATCCAATGTACATACTACCGCTCTCTGTTTTCAAAATTACATAAAATATTTCTAATTTTACATAAAAATAAAAATCTAAAATAATCAAATTCATAACGTTCGAATGGTTGGTGGTTCTCTCTTAGGCGTATGGGATAAACATTTCTGTAATGTCATTTTCATTTATAATATGAGTATTTTCTCAAAAGTCATTCAGTCAAACGTGTTATTTTTATAAGGATTCTAAAACTTTTTTATTTCTCTAAGGTCCATCCGTGCTCAGAGACACGTCTCTCAAACATTTCTCTAAGGTCTATCCGTAGCCTGAGACACGTCTCTCAGACAATCTCAAATGATTTTTGAGCAATAAAATTTCAACTTGTGGACATGTTAGAAATAAAAAAAATCCAAAGTCTTTATTAAAAATTAGTTTTGTTTCAGGGACTTTTGAGAAATTAATCCTTATAATTCGATTATTATATTTTTTGCATTTTTATTATAATAATCTCCGTTCTTAGTACTTATAATTTAGAACTGGCATCAATTTAATGGATAATCATGAGATGATTTTGTGCATGAGTTGGTCTCCTGTAAATCGCGTTTTTCCTAGTGGTTAGGAAAAACGTGTTTTTCAAAATCATGTGACGGTCCTCAACACACTCACTGGACCTTCGTAACACAGCAACCGATCATCCTAAACATTGTCACTGGCTATCTATTAACACTTCCGTTACTCTAAAAAAAAAACAGAAAAAACCTTCTTGCTATCACTTTCAAAGGTTCTGACTATCACTTTCAAAGGTTCTAGCTATCAATCTCATATCCAGAAGGCTTTATATTGATATCCAGGACCCTTCTTGCTATCACTTTCAAAGGTTCTGACTATCAATCTCATATCTAGAAGACTTTATATTGATATCCACAACCGTTGAGAAGTTCCGATTATTTACAAAAATGACGCTTCTGGCTATCATTTTCAAAGGTTCTGGCTATCAATCTTATATCCAGAAGGTTTTATATTGATATCCAGAACCGTTGATAAGTTTCGATTATTTACAAAAATGCCACCGCGCGTTTTTTTAAACACGTTTTTCCTATGAGTTAGGAAAAACGCGTTTTTTCCCTAGATTTTGTGTTTGTGCATGGAGATGCATATTAAACTTGTGGTTACTTATTTGAAAACAAGTACTGGATAGACCTGCTATGAGATTTATGTCATGATCACAATGTCATAATTAAATCTCATAATAATCATATCATTTAAATCTTTAGAACTTGAGGTTATCATAGTTTTCCACCAATGTTATGTTTGACATAGTTCAACGTTATCCTCAACCGGGTAATTCTAGAGAGAGTTATGGTGCATTTACTATACACCGGTCAAATGATACAAATTTTGAATAATATTTTCATATGAGTGCCTATTAGCATTCCATGTAATCTTATCCTTTAAAATTTATCAGTTGTTCATATTCTTATGTATTTACATTATCCTAATCTTGGATGGATATTTTATAAAGGCTATAAATAGGCAAGTCCAAGTCATTGTAAAAAATCAGATGACATATAAAATTTAATGAATGAAATTGTGAGAGTATTTTATCTTTAGATCTCGAGTAAACTTTCTAGAGCTTATCAAGTGCAAACTTGTGACGCTCATGATAAGACTTATCAATTAGCCTTGCACAACCAATTGTGGTATCATTCTGATGTAGGAGAGCAGCACCGGCCGAAAGATTCCAGCAACGACTGAGCGCCCGCCTGGTACCTTGCGAGCGCCCGCTTGAAGCCGGCAAACTTTCTGCCAGAATGAGCGCCCGCTTGGGCCTTATCAAGCGCCCGCCCGCTTGTCGGGCGGATTTGTCCCAGACTTGCGTATTTTTTGATTTTTAGCAGATTAGCTTGGTTATTTTTGGTATTTTCGGATTTATTCTTTATTTTAGGTTATGTTATTTGGTAGGAGCATATATACTCTTTTCTTTCATTGTTTTAGGGTTACAACTTTTATTATTCAATTGAACTTTGTTCTTGGAGATTTATCTCTGTTCTTGGTGGATTCCAAGATTATCGTGTTTGAGGGTGCTTCGCTTGAAGGCTCTTGTGTGTGGTGCGCTACTCATGAATTATATCGCTTCCGTGCTGCGTCAGTTGGCATCAGAGCAGGCCATATCCTGTCTTTTGCATCCACTGATTCGTTATGGGGGATCAAGGAGCAACAAAAGGTGATATCGAAGGTATAACCAACGCTATCGCTGCTGCATTAACAACGCAAATCGCTGCGTTGGTAGCCGCTCAACAGGGTCAGAATGTCAATCAAAACCGTAGGGGTAAGAGAGACAGGGTAGATCCAGTTCGAGATCCAGTTCGACGTCCTCAAAGGCAGAAGCTCGAGATGAAGAAGAATCCAGTTCTGAAGAAGAGGTTGTTCTTGATGAAGAACCAGATCAAGGTAATAATCGAAACCGCCATGATTATAGAATTAAGGCTGATATTCTTTTTTCTATGGAACCATGGGGATCGAAGATTTTCTGGATTGGCAGAATGAAGTAGATCGTTTTTTCGAAGTTATGGAGGTACCTGTAAATAAACAGGTAAAGATGGTAGCGATCCGATTGAAGTCTACTGCTGCAGTTTGGTGGGATAAACTGGTAGGACAGAGGAGGCGGCAAGGAAAGGGGCCAATTAAAACTTGGAGGCGTATGAAGCAGTTGATTTCTGAGAGATTTTTACCGCTGATTATGAGCAGATCTTGTATAAACTGTACCTCAACTGTGTGCAGGGCAAGAGGACAGTTGATGTATACTACTGAGTTTCAGAGGTATACTGCGCGGGTTGAGATTAAAGAGTCTGAAGATCAAAAGGTTGCTCGTTACATCAACGGCCTGAAGAGCTCAATACAGGAGAAGATGGGATTACATCAGGTATGGAACTTGACCGACGCTTCCACTCTAGCTTAAAGGCTGAACTCATGGAGAAATCAAGTACGAAGAATTTTAATCCTCCCTTTCGTAAATGGGTACTACAAAGCGGTTCTGAGCTGGGGGTTGATAAGGAGAAGGGACAACAATTAAGAACCCTCCTCCACAGGCCAAGGGAACTGGGGGTACTAGTAGTTCTGCAGGGAGAAAGGCACCAGCACAGAAAGCAGAAACCCCTATGCCAGGCCAACTGGGGACAAGTGTTATCGTTGTGGTGGACAGGGTCACAGATCCAACGTTTGCCCTACCACTAGGCGAACTGCTGCGATCTTGGAGGATGGGGAAGAAGAAGAAGAATATGCGAATAATGAGTATGAAGGGGTTGAATTCACTGAAGAGGAATCTAAGGAGCGGGTTGCTTTTGTACTTCAACAGATGCTATTATCTGCCAAGGATGAGGGGCAGAGAAAGAATCTATTTCGCGCACACTGTTCTGTTAAGAACAAGGTATGTAATTTAATTATTGATAATGGTTGCACTAAGAATCTAGTGTCGTAGAAGTTGGTTGATTTTCTAGGATTGAAAATTGAACCTCATGAGAAACCCTATAGCTTGGGGTGGGTAAACAAGGGTTCAGAACTCAGGGTATCACGGACTTGCAGGGTCCCTATTTCCATTGGTAAATACTACAAGGAGGAGGTTGTGTGTGATGTTCTGAGTATGGATGTCTGTCATATACTGCTTGGTCGCCCGTGGCAGTATGACCGTGACATTACTTATCGGGGTAAGGATAATATAGTGATGTTTAAATGGGATAATCATAAAATTGCTATAGCTCCTGTTCAACGTTTTGAGAAACAGGTTGAGAAGGATGAACCGGTGGTGATGCTGATATAGAATGAGAAGGATCTTACAGCAGCTATTGAGGAGGCAGAGTATTTCTGCCCGATAATCATCAAGGGGTTGTTGGGTTCTGTTAGTGTGGAGATTGGGTTGCCAAGGGACATTGAGGAACTACTTGCAGGGTTTCAGGAGTTGGTTTCTGATGAGCTACCCAATGATCTCCCTCTCACGAGGGGCATTCAGCATCAGATTGACTTGATTCCGGGAGCTAGCTTACTAAACCTCCCACATTATCGCATGAGTCCGAAAGAGAATGAGATTCTTAGAGAGCAGATTGAAGACTTGTTGTGGAAGGGGTTTATCAGGGAGAGTATGAGCCCGTGTGCAGTACCCGTCCTTCTTGTGCCAAAGAAGGGTAATCAGTGGCGCATGTGTGTTTGACAGTAGGGCCATCAACAAAATCACCATCAAGTACAGGTTTCATGTTCCTCGTTTGGAAGACATGCTTGATGAGTTGTCCGGTTCTAAGTTATTCACTAAACTGGATTTGCGTAGTAGGTACCATCAGATTCGGATCAGACCTGGGGATGAATGGAAAACGGCGTTCAAGAGCAAGGATGGCCTTTATGAATGGCTTGTCATGCCATTCGGATTATCTAACGCTCCTAGCACTTTCATGAGGTTGATGAACCAGTGTACGTTCTGCACCAACAAATTGCTTTTCCTGGGATTTGTGGTTGGTGAGGATGGGATTCAGGTTGATGAGGAGAAAGTGAGGACAATCAGGGATGGGCCGGCCCCAACATCGGTAACAGAGGTGCATAGCTTTCATGGCTTAGCTACATTTTACAGGAGGTTTGTGCGTAATTTTAGCACTATTACTGCCCCTATAATCGAGTGTCTGAAGAAGGGTAAGTTTCAGTGGGGTTTGAGCAAGAGCAGAGTTTTGACCTCATCAAGGAAAAACTTTGCACCGCACCAGTTCTTGCTCTACCAGATTTCAATAAAATATTTCAGGTGGAGTGTGATGCGAGTGGTGTAGGGATTGGGGCTGTTCTCTCACAAGAAAAGCGTCCTGTGGCTTTTTTTAGTGAGAAGTTGAGTGATTCTCGACAGAAGTGGAGTACTTATGATCAGGAATTCTATGCAGTTTATCGAGCCTTGCGACAGTGGGATCATTGTCTTGTTCAGAGGGAGTTTATTTTATTTTCTGATCACCTAGCTTTGAAATTTTTGCATAGTCAGAAAATGATAAACAAGATGCATGCTCGATGGGTTAGTTATCTGCAGAAGTTTCGTTTATTATTCAGCATAAATCTGGGGTTCAAAACAAAGTTGCCGATGCTTTGAGTAGAAGGGCTTCTTTGTTACTCACGCTGTCTCAGGAAATTGTGGGTTTTGATTTGCTGAAGGAACTTTATGAAGATGATGCAGATTTCAAAGAGTTGTGGTTTAAATGTATGGGTAAACATCCTAGTGCAGATTTTCACATTCGGGATGGTTTTCTGTTCAAAGGAGATAGGTTATGTGTTCCTGTTCGTCTCTACGAGAGAAGCTGATTCGAGACTTACATGGTGGAGGTCTTAGTGGGCATTTGGGACGAGACAAGACCATTGCTAGTTTGGAGGAGAGATATTTTTGGCCTCAACTGCGCAAGGATGCGGGTTCTATTGTCAGGCGTTGTTATACTTGCCAGGTTTCTAAAGGCCAGTCTCAAAATACTGGTCTTTCTTTGCCTTTACCTGTTCCTGATGATATATGGCTAGATTTATCTATGGATTTTGTGTTGAGTTTTCCTCGTACACAACGGGGTGTGGATTCTGTCTTTGTGGTTGTGGATCGGTTTTCCAAAATGTCTCATTTTATTGCTTGCAAGAAGACTGCGGATGCAACTAACATTGAGAAGTTGTTCTTTCGCGAAATTGTCCGACTCCATGGGGTTCCTAAGTCCATCACTTCGGACAGGGATACCAAATTTCTGAGCCACTTCTGGATTACTTTGTGGCGTATGTTTGGTACTGCGCGCTAAACAGAAGTTCTACAGCTCATCCGCAGACGGACGGACAGACAGAGGTTACTAACCGGACATTGGGAAATATGATCAGAAGTGTTTGTGGTGACAAACCGAAGCAGTGGGATTTAGCTTTACCGCAAGTGGAGTTTGCTTATAACAGTGCGGTACATTCAGCTACGGGTAAATCGCCTTTTTCTTTGGTGTATACTTCTGCCCCTAGGCATGTGGTGGATTTGATACCGTTACCTAAGGGTCATGGTGTAAGTCAAGCGGCTGAAAATATGGCGAAGGATGTGCAAGCTGTCAAGGAAGCTGTTAGGCTAATTGGAGGCAACGGGATTGAAGAATAAAGTTGCTGCTGACAAAAAGAAGCGAGTCAAGGTGTTCAAGGTGGGAGATGAAGTGATGGTTTTTCTTCGCAAAGAGCGTTTTCCTGTTGGTACGTACAAGAAATTGCAACCACGCAAGTATGGACCATTCAAGGTGACACGCAAAATTAATGACAATGCTTATGTGGTGGCTCTTCCGGATAATTTGAACATCTCCAACACATTCAACGTTGCTGACATCTATGAGCATCATGCGGATGGAGTGCTTTATCCTGATGAGAACTCGGGGTCGAGTTCTTTAGAGGTGGAGGAGACTGATATAGGAGAGCAGATCGGCCGAAAGATTCCAGCAACGACTGAGCACCCGCCTGGTACCTTGCGAGCGCCCGCTTGAAGCCGGGCAAACTTTCTGCCAGAATGAGCGCCCGCTTGGCCTTATCAAGCGCCCGCCCGCTTGTCAGGCGGATTTTTCCCAGACTTGCGTATTATCAATTTTAGCAGATTAGCTTGGTTATTTTTGGTATTTTGGATTTATTATTTATTTTAGGTTATGTTATTTGGTAGGAGCATAAATACTCTTTTCTTTCATTGTTTTAGGGTTACAACTTTTATTATTCAATTGAACTTTGTTCTTGGAGATTTATCTTTGTTCTTGGTGGATTCCAAGATTATCGTGTTTGAGGGTGCTTCGCTTGAAGGCTCTTGTGTGTAGTGCGCTACTCACGAATTCTATCGCTCCGTGCTGCGTCACATTCACTAGCTCAAGATTGACATTACAATAGTAACAGAGGTCTTGGTTCCATCATTCCATCTCAATTCACCAAAGTCCTTGGTTTGCGTTACTTGAGGCATTAGGTCAAGATATTCATTCTACAAACCATTTAGAAACGATATAGGGTCCTTATGGATGTATGGTCTAGTCGTCCGAATCTAAATTCACATCACTCACCCACCTCTCTTTTAAGAAAATATCCTTTCATCTCCCTATACCACCGACGACCCCCTCACCATATTTTTTAACGTCCTTATATACCCTTTCATCTGGCGTTAACAGATACGACATCCCTACATCTCTGACAACTTCCTCCCCTTCTCCGTTTGACGCGACGCATCTAGATTAGCCAATACATAAACTCTACCATTAACGAAACCCTAGATCAGAGACACAACCTTGTTGCTCCTCCCCTTCATCATCTTCGATCTACGACACCTTCATATATGTCCTGATCTATACAAAAAAATTCCATATCTGAAGGCAACTGCGTCTTCATGATGTTTCTACTCCGTTTGAGGCCGTCGCTAACACTTTGTCTCTGGTATGTCGGTCTTTGGTGTGCCCTAACTAGTTTTTGTGTTCTCACAACTTCCTTGCGGCGTCTTTTTACCTAGACCTAAGCCAGATTCGACGGAACCCTAGGCTACATATTATCTCCGATCGAGTGTAAGAGATTCATCAACCTCAAATCCAACCTGTACATGTTCGCTGCTTCAGCATATCCTTCTCTAAGGAAAGACAGAAAACTAACAACTACATTTGAATTAATCAAGTTTTGTAAATATTGATGATCGATCTCATGGCTTGAAAGGGGGGGGGGGTATTGTATGTAACATGGAGTGGTACTTAAAGTACCACAAATATAAATATATTATATATATATATATATATATATATTTAAGTTGGTGAGGAGAGTTGTGGGTTTGACATGTGTACATGATTTAGTAAAAGCTTGAATTTGGAGAAGCCAACATCAACATCATCCTAAAATGTAATGACTTTTGATATTCTCATTCTTAGCTAATACTAATAGTTAATCATATAGTAATATATGAGTTAACTATTGCTATTAATAGTATAAGTTAACCATTACTATTAATAGTATAGTTAACCATTACTATTAATAGTATTAGTTAACAATATTATTTACAATACAAGTTAAATATTACTATTAATAGTATTAGTTAACTATATTAGTTAACATTAGACCATTTGCATGGTCTACTTAATTGCTTATTGAATGGGGGTCAACAAGT